>JBBIGA010000146.1:8167177-8204088 GCA_037576975.1 Alestes dentex
CATTCACAATATATATAAATAATGAATATTAGTCATTTATATAGGGCTAATTACTGTATGTATATGTGTACATATGTATGTATGTGTGGCTTGAATATATGTAATTATTAGCTGTTAATATAGGATAATATGCAGGATAAACAGTAGGTCAGGAATTCCCGCCCGTCACTATAAACAGCTGTTACAGTGACGTTGCGTCAGTTTAGCGTAGCTACTGTGTTAACGTTAGCAAGGTCAATAGAACCAGACTGTTTACTCCAACCAGCCTTCATACTGGACGTTCTTTCCTAACCCAGATTTGTTTTACCACGGCCACACGGCACAGTGGTGTGTTATCGGGACTCATAAAGCAAAGACAGCCTTAAGAGAAGCTGAAAAGATCTGGTTGCACCTTTCAGTGTGTCTGTCTCTCTGCCCCCTCGAAAGATAAATCTGGCTGAGGAAGACCATCTACGTGTCCCATTGAGATCATCCAGACTAAACGTCACCTACTTAACTTTTACAACTTCAAAAAAATAGAAATTAGATCAAAGCATTCAGCCAGCTAGGCTGCATATCTGAGCCATATATTTGAACAAAATTCTCACTAGCAGCTGAACCCTGTTATGTGATGTTAGTACACAACTGGAGTTAGCCCCAAACAGCTAATGTTAGCCAGCAGTGTAGGAGCAGAGCAGGACAGACGTTGACTCTCTGGATGGAGGGTGCCCCTGCTACACGTTCCTTCTCTTTACTAAAAAACTGCTGGGGTTTATGAAGTTCTGAGTGACAGTGTGAGAGCTAACGATGACTAAGATAGTATGAGGAATATCAGATAGTATGTCTCACCTCCGGAGGTAGATAAGGCGGGTTATTGCTGGGTTTTGGGTGCCGGCCTGACCGGTTCTTTGCCTTTTTGCCGTTTTTTGAGAAGTTTTTTTTAGTAGCGCCATTATTTGAAGCCGACCCCACTCCTTGAGAGCTGTTTTTAAAAGACGAACTTGAACCGAATAGCTCCGAGACCCGTGTATCCATTACTGTCCAGCTCAGAAGCAGCAGCTGATTATTATTATTTTGATGAGTTGGGAATAACTAGCACTACAAAAACGGAAGTTTTTAACGGAATCATTCGCACTCAATGTAGCTGTGTCCCTAGGCTAGAAATTAATTACAAAAAAGCAAGAGAGAGGCATAGTAAAATGCAGGGGGTCGGCCACATCCCACCCGCTCAAAAAAAAAAAAAACAACAAAACAGTCCAGCTGGGGTTTCAAGTTTGCGGAAGCGGCTACGTCACGAACACTTAATATTCATAAGGCGGCGCAGACAATTGGCTGCAGAAAATCAACGGTTGCCCAATCAAAGTTTTGAATATTCTTCAGTTTCGTTTTGCTGTATCTGCACCGTCCGGAAATATCACTTTACTGTGTTTACTACTGCAGCAGCAACGAGAATCACAGGAAATGTTACGGTGTTTTTTTAAACCACGAACAATGGCCATAAGCATTATCAGGCTTAATTATAAACTAAAGGACCAATATTTCTGCACAGATTTCCTGATATTTTCCCGTTTAATTTGCTGGTATACTTCAGAATTCTTTGTTTCGTCAATCATGGCAAGCTCCCTGGGCACAGACGCAAAAACAAGGCCCAAACCGTGATACTAACATCATCATAGTTCGCTGATGTGATAAGGTTCTTATACTTTATGCACATGTAATGGCCGGTGAGAAAATCAGCAAACTGCCAACAAGTCTTCGCTCACATACAAAGGCTTTTATTTTCTTCTTAATAAGGAGAGAGTTATTCATCACCCAGACCAGTCCTGGATTCGGAAGTTCTCTCTGAAGAAACTGGACCTTCGCAGAGGTCTTATACTCTCAAAGAAGACCATTCACCTTATCGAAACAGGGCAGAAACCATGTCGCCTCCCTCTGAAGAGGTTCTAGCCGGTACCTATGTTATGGCTTTTCACAGTGAAGCTCCATGACAACAGCCCTGAACAAGTGCTTTCTGGTCTGAACAAAACACCTTATCTGAAACTCTTTAGCTCAAAACATAGGGTTTGCATAAATAACAACCTTGATTTGATCATGTCACTGTGCCCTAGCGCCTCAGGCCTGGCTTCACAACCTTGATCATTAGTCAGCAGAATCACATTAATATGATATTTAAAGAAAGAATCATTCAAATATAAGTATCACAAACTGAATATGCTAATTTGCCTTAGAATATAAGTGAATAGATTGATTGCCTTTAAGTATATGTTAACTTCCCTTACACAAACATCACACTTCTCATTTAAACCAAAAAGTTCTATTTTATCAGTCCAGAAAACTTTTTTTTTTTTTCTGTAGAAGGATAGCCATACCTTTTTTTTTTTCCTGGAGAGCAGTCTCCTTGCAGCTCTGCCATGCACACCATTGTTGTTCAGTGTTCTCCTTGTGGGGAACTCATTAACATTAGTCCATGTGAGAGAGGCCTGTAGCTGATTCCTTTGTGACCTTGCAAACTACAACATTGGTGTTGACCAGATCTTTGTTCTTCAGTCTCCCCTGGGGAGGATAACTATGGATCTGAATGCCTTCCATTAGCACACAGTCTGTCCGGTTGTAGACTAGTGGAGTCCATTTTTAGCAATTGTTTTGTTACCTTTACCAGCCGGATCAGGCTATCAGAAATCTCATTTGTGCCATGGTGCACTTCCACAAGCATATTGTGAAAGGACAACCGGTGAACTGGAAACAGGGTCATGGGTAACCAGGGTGTCAAGGGCTGTGAAGATTGGCTCGTCTTCCAAAACCACAGAACAGCTACTGTTCACAAATTGCTGAAAACTAATACTGGTTATGCTAGAAAAGTCTCAGTGCACCACAGCTTGCTATCTATAGGGCTGTGTAGCTGCATATCATTTAGAGTCCATGCTAATTCCGGTCCACTGACAAAAGCACCCACTATGGGCATATTGGAACTGGACCATGGAGCAATGGAAGAAGATGGGCTGGTCTGCAGAATCACAGTTTCTTTTACATCAAGTGGGCAGCCAGGTATGTTTGTGTCATTTACCTGAGGAAGAGATGGCACCAGGTTAAACTATGGGAAGAAGGCAAATCCACAGAGGCAGTAAGATGCTCTGAGCAATCTTCTGCTGGGAAATCTTAGATCCTGGTATTTATGTGGATGTTACTCTGACAAGAACCACCTACCTTAACATTGCACCAGAATGACTACACCAATTCACAGCAATTATATTTCCTAATGGCAGTGGCCTTTTTTAACAGGATGATGCACACAACAAAGTCTCTGTGGGATACGCTACACAAACTAGTCTGATCCATAGGCAGCCCACTATGCGGGGTCGCCGTACTTGCAATTTTTCAGACTACTGTGTCAGTAATTATCAAAGTAGTTTGAATTCCATTCTGGTACTATAACATATCCAACTAAGCTCCATATCATTGTCCTTCATCGCCCACCTGGCCCCCTGGGTATCTTAATCGACAAACTGGATGTCCTCCTGAACTCATTTCCATTTGACGACTCTCCTCTCATCCTCCTCCTTGGGGCCTTCAATCGTCCAGGTGACAAGTTGCAGACCTCTGAGCTTGTGATGCTCGTTTCGGCCTGTCCCTCAGCGAGTCTCCTTCGACCCACAAAGCAGGCAACACTCTTGACTTAATATCAACCAGATCACTTCCTATGTTCAATATATTGTCCACTCCTCTACATATCTTTGACCATCATCTTCTGTCTTTCAAATTTCCTCTCCAGACCTCATCTCTTCATCCACATGTAACACCTACAACTACCCCCATAAATCTATCCTCTCTATCTGTGCCCTGTCTCTCCTCCTGTATTCTATATTCCTTATCTCTCCCTAACTCCACTAACCCCTGTCCATCTTCAGTTGAATCAGCCATCAATGACTCTCTCTCATCTCTCCACAGCTCAATTAATCTACTCTGCCCCTTGTCCTCCAGACCAAAGCATGTCTCTCCCCCGACTCAATGGCTGTCTGAGGTCCTGTGAAGTAACCGAAGGGATCTGAGAGCAGCCGAAAGGAGATGGAAGAAAATGCTTTGTGACAGCGACATTATCACTTATTGCTCTCTTCTATCCAAATTTGCCATTGATTTAATTTCTGCAAATTCTTCTTTCCACAAAACCAAGTTTGAAGAATCAGCATCCAACCCTCACAAGCTCTTTGCCACCTTTTCATCCCTTCTTAAATCTCTGGTCTTATAATGTGTTATTTATGGCTCGCTAGTTCTGTCAGAATAAATAAATCATCAAACTTTAAAAATGTAAATCCTCATTTCTAATGCTATCTGGCTCTGCATCTGTGCCGCAAACCCACTCATTTCTGTTATGGCAACTGCAAAGAAAAAGAGAAAAGTTGGCGCTTATTTTATTGAACTCTTTAATAAGATTTGGTTATAACTGTTGATGTTATGTACCTGTAGATGTGGCACAAACTATTTCTCCCTGAAAGATTCACTTGTTTTAAACTTTAATGATATTTGACCACTTTGCATTCCTTATAACTCCTGTTTAAAATGTTCATGAGATATTTATCAAACTCATGGAAATTTAAGGTATTCTATTCAGTTTGTTCAATGTTATCTGACTCTCCAGATATGAATGAAAGGCAGAATTGTGTTTTTAGAGTTTTTCACGTCTGTCTGAGTGGCTTATATTTGATTACATTGCCATTTGAAAAATAAAGGTAATTGTGACAGTGAAAATTGGTTTTTAACAGTGTGTATTGTCATGTAACTTTTGTGGTTAAAAAAATGTCAGAAAGAAACTATTGGCCCCCGGGCATCTTCATTTTATCAAATTTGGCGCTCTTTGCAAAAAGTTTGGACACCCTGCTCTAGATGATATCCTCGGATCTAATCCCGCATATCGCCTACATCATCAATGGCTCCTTAACAACTGGCCATACCCCATCTGCTTTCAAGTCTTCAGTGGTGACACCAATTCTGAAGAAACCCATGCTGGACTCCTCAGATATCAAGAACTATAGACCAGTATCTCTTTTCTCCACAGTCCCGGAACATGCTGTCCTGGAACATTTATAACGAACACAACATCTTTCTTTCTCAAAATAGGGTTCAGGACCCTCACCAGTCCGGGTTCAAGGCTGCACACTCTACTGAAACTGGAGGTACCAAGTAGCATGGCATGGCTCCCAGTCTGCCCAGGGAAGATTGTCCACTGGTGGACAACTGGTGTACTGCTTCTCTTTTCTCTATATACTGGTCCTCTTGGGGATGTAATAGCCTCACATGGCTTTTCCTACGACTTTTATGCAGATGACACTCAACTTATTCTCTCTTTCCCCTCCAGTGATGATCAGGTCTTGACCCACATCTCCGACTGTCTGGCTGACATCTCCTCTTGGATGGTGGCCCACCACCTCAAGCTGAATCCCAGCACAACTAAGCTTCTTTTCATCAAAGGGAGTCCATCACCAAGCCACAACCTCACAGTTTCTTTTGAGAACTCTGTTATTTTCCCCTCAAAGAAGGTAAGAAATCTTGGCGTGTCACTTCTCGTCCTCTAAGAGCTTCAAGCACTGCTCTTCTGGGACCTCCGTTGTTGAAAAGAAGAGACTCTTTTCAGACTTGGCCCCCCAGTGGTGGAATGAACTCCTTCTTGCAATCAGATCTGCATAGTCCCTCGCTGTCTTTAAGCGCCTTCTGAAGACTCACCTCTTCAAGGAGCACCTTGCTGACTAACCAGTCTTATCTCTTATATATCTTTTTCTATATATTTAAGAAAAACCCTTAACTGTTTTTCCTCATTTGTGTTTTAACCTCTGACTTTTGACAGGGTTTGTTAAGGTGTGTAACTTAGCTGGCAGTAACTCGGTTAAAAGCAGGTATTGATCTTAGTGTAGCTTTACAGGTATAAAGAACAGACGTAGACTACTTAAGCACTGATGTATGTCGCTCTGGATAAGAGCATCTGCTAAATGCGGTAAACGTAAACGTAGTTCACAAAATAAAGATTGTATATTCTACATTCAACAAATCTTGCTTTTTATTTTTCCTCCTGTGGCCCATTTTTAGAATTTGTATGGTTTTATGTAACAAAAAACACAGCCACCCTATGCATTGACACAGTAAATAACATGTTTAGTTCTTTCCCCACACATTTACTGCTTCAGTCACACTGCTAAAGTAAAAATGCTTTTTATTTATTTATTTTTAATATTTGCATTTATTTATTTATTTATTTTGATAGAAATTCTTGTGTCATGCTCAAACGTTTCACAAGAAAGAAGCGTGCCAAAAAAAGAATAAAATAGAAAAAGACAATAGAAAAAATATAGGTAATAAACAAAAATGCAACACAATTAATTGAACATTAGTGTAACAATAATAAGATTTCGTGTGCTGTACTAGCAGATCAGTAGTGCAAAATGGCATATGCAAGTGGCTTAATTTCAATGCAATAAAAAAAAAAAACACAACAAAAAAGCAGCAGATGGTAAGGTAATGAAATTAATATTCAATAACATTCTGTCAATTCACAGATAAAACAGTTGAGTTGTACATTTCACAAATCCGTTTCAGAATAGAACTAATTAAAGACAAACAGAAGGGGGGGCTTTCATACAGTCTAATGGCCATAGAAGGAAAGGATCTTCTGGGGCATCTTTTGCTATGTGTGCTCCAATGGTCTATTAAGGAGGCATGCATGAGAAATTGTCCATGATGCTTCAGCATTCTCCTATCAGACACCCGGGTCACAAATTTGACACCCAGAACAGAACCAGCCTTTTTGATCAGCTTGTTCAGCCTGTTGGCACCAGCTGCCTTCAGCCACTGCCCCAGCACACAGCTGCAAAAAACACCACCCTCTCTACCACAGAGTGATAGATCATGGTCAACGTGGTCTTTGTGATGTTAAGTGACCTTCCAACACGCACTGCTTCCTCAAGGTCATCTGATATAAACCTACCTGGCTCCTTTACCCCCCATCTTAAGATCGCCAACACAGAGACAAACTAGAGTAGTAAAGAGGATGGCTCATTTGTTGGTTGTGTTTTATAGAGGACACCAGTGAGGCAAGCTGGTGGTCCCCCTCAGGTATTGGGGCAGGGTGAAGATGATGTAGCTCCCCAAATTTCTGCTAAAGCAGCCTCCAGGAATATAAACCATATCAGTCACAATGTTCTCTCCACTGCACTTCAGCTGTTTTTCAGCTCTTCCATTATTAAAATGTTTTTAAATGTATACTTTTCTTACTTACTTAATTTTCTTAGGGTGGGGGTTGGGGTTTAGGGGGGCGGAGAGAGAGAGGCATTCATAAAACACACTGGTGCTCCTCGTTCATCTACTGGTAAGCAGCTTTGAGGGGCAGTACCGCCACCTGCTGGCGTTACTTAAACCAGCGCGCTAGGAAAATACAAGGAAACGTACTTTTATGAAAGACAGTTAATAAGCTTAATAAGCTAATAAACATAAACAATACGTTTTTTTATTTAACAGTTATTCGCATTTTTAAAATCCCATTCGTAGTCAATAGACTGTGGCTCCGAATGGACATCACATAATGAAACATAGTTAATGTGCTGCTTCAGTAGAAAGTCTCAAGACTAGAATAGGTAATTCTGGTAATAGGAAAAAGGGCCTGGGATAGGAGCATAGTAGGAGCATTTTTATGAGCATTTGCCCGTGCAAAGTCTCGGCCGTTGTCCGGTAAACAAAAAGTGTGGGACGAAACGACCGATTTTGAAAACTGCTATTATGGTTCCGGCGCCCATGGCCTGGGATGTGAAAAGTCTAGCTAACCTGTCACTGTACCATCGACCACACAATAATCAATAATGCCTCAGAGAGACCTTATGTAAATATAATGCAGTGTTCTTTAGTGATTTCTTCTGAGTTGACCCGACGCTAGAGGTCGCTCCCGAGCGATTCTAAAACGAATGGATTAGAATAGATTAGGAACTTTTACGCAAAAAATAATTTTAAAAGATAATTTAAAAAAATTCAGAACACCATAAAATATTTCAACACTGCTGTCACATTCCAATATTTGTACATTTTTGAGCTGCTCAGATCACCAACCAATCAACACCCAGAATGCTAGCATCCCACTGCCCAAAACCTGCTTACTGTACAAAAAATGATATTAAGATTTAGTGTATTTTTCTACGTAGCACTTTCTTACACTTAAATAAAAGGATAGGAATAGTAAGTGACAGTACTCCTCATAAACTGGCTCTGGTCATGTTTTTTTGTATTTTATACATTTACATTTACATTTACGGCATTTAGCTGGCGCTCTTATCCAGAACGACGTACATCAGTGCTCAAGTAGTCCACATCTAGGTGTACAGAGCAGAAGGAAACTGGGCTACACCATTAAAAACAGCATTTAACATATGCTCCTGTTTACATACAATATGTCACACACAATAGAGTGTGAATCACTCCTAAGTTTCCTGCTCATGAAATGGCACGGCTAGCATAATGTGAATATACCAGAGTGGATTGTGATACATACAATAGAATGTAAAGGAATCAGATTGCACAATTGCTCAGTATTAACAAATGGTGAAAAAAAACCCAGTATACCTATAATTTACATTCTGCGTAGGTTTTGCAATGACAGCAGCTTGATATAACATCAGGAGATAAAGTATTATACCAGTGGTTGCTTCAATTTTTGAGGTATAAAAATATAATTTTTTACATAGCTACTTTCCATCTTATCTTTACTCATTAGAACTGAACAGGCATTAAGACTGTTACGTGTAAATGTTTGTTCTGATTGGGTTCCCTGCAGCACGTTTAATTAAAAAAACCTCCTTACCCTGTTAACACAAAGAGAAGGTTAAACAGCTATAGGCTAAGTAAGCAGCCTTATGGTTTTCGTAACTTGCAATATATAAATATATGCCTGTTACAGGTTTTAATGTCCAGTAGTACTACTAAACTCAATGTTAGGTTTAGTGCGTCATAAACAAAAGCTATTTTTGAAGCAAAGGTTTTACATTAAACACTGCTCAATAAGGATCCAAACTACACACTGGTTCGTACTCACAATTACAAGAATGCATTCTTTTCCATCAAAACCCTTCTCTTACCAGGTGGCTTGAATTTTTACATTTTTCTGAAGTTCATGCTCCCACCTCAAACTGTTTAGAGAAAATAATGCAAGATGAAATGGGATTCACAGTGGAAAAAGGACTACAAACTAAGTGTGGGCACTACATTTACGGCATTTAGCAGACTTCCATTCTCGAACTACAGGGGACAGTCTCTCTGGAGCAACTGGGGCTTAAGTGTCTTGGGCTTAAGGTAGGATATGCACCCATGACCTCTTGGTCCAGAGGCAAGTATCCTACGCACTAGGCCACCACTACAACCATTTTTGCTACTGGAGTATCTGAGGTGTCTAAACAAATAGTGTTTAAATATCCCAGTAATTCATGGAATGCACCATTCCTCCACAGTACCCTTTTACCTGTGATGGTCATCTTTTCAAAATAACACAGCCTACACCGACATAAAATAAAGTATAGGATATTCTATAAGGTTAAGGAACTTTCTTTTTTTGTCACACTCATTGACATTATATAGCAGTTCTTAATAAAAGAACCTTCACTTTGTTTCTGCTAGAATATACAAACAACTGGGGATCAGTGAGCAGTGTATGGACTGACGAACATTCAGTGGACATTTCTTCATTAGTTTATTTAGTCATTTGTTCAAGTAATCATCTAATATTTTTACATCTGCCCCACTACCCCAGCCAGTAATCCTTAAAATGAATAAAATGCCTTTTGAACAACACTGCTATTGCTTAATGTGTGTCATTACCTATTATAAATACTTCTTTTTAACCTGTCCAGTGCCTGCAGAAAGCCACATTTTACCAAGGTAAATGTACAGACGTATTTCATACCACTACCACTAAACCCTATAGTGAGATCCACAGAAGAAATGATATTTAAAACATAAAATCACAGTGTAGCCAAATGACCATAACCATAAAGGTAATTCATGCAGAACTGGTCCCCTTTTTACAGTTTTGCTTTGCAGGTTCACAGTGACTGGCCTGTCAAAAACACATATCAGAATTCGATGTGAACAAAGCAGCATTTCACAGAGGGAAGAAAAAAAATATTAGTTCAGCAAATAGAGTGCCGCCACCCCTGTGGGTTTGGAATGTGGATTTCCAAAGCTGTGGCCTTATTGGCTGTCCCAGGGAAGTTTGCTCCTATTTCTCCACTGAGGTGAGGTGCACTGGGAAATGTTGCAGTAAGAAGTCATTTCTCACTTCACTGGAGATGGACAAGCCTGGCTGTCTGATTGTACTTATTGTCTCTTTTGGACTTTTGCACCAAGGAGCAAATGGTGTTCATATGGAGAAACTGGCCGGCAGAAAAATATGCGCAGACGAGTATTGCTCCTGTGAGTTCATTTGACAAATAGATGAATGGATAGACATACACACTGAAACACCCTTAAAAACAAAGGTGCGGAAATAGGTTCTCTGGAGCATAAGAGGGACACTTTTTTGTTATCTAAAGAACCTTTCAGTGGCTGGTTCCTTAAAACAACTGTTGAAACCATTCACTCCACTTAAAGATTCTTTAGGGAACCTCAAGTGATTCTTTAGTTGGAAAGACCCCTTTCGGCACCTTTATTTTTAAGAGCGTATATGGATGCACGTTGAAAAAATGAATGCTTTCAATTTACTTAATGCAAATGTCTTTCTAACAAACTGAAAGAGGGTGCTTGTCTACTTTCAGTATTAGCATGTGTTAAAATCTTCTGTCCTCGGTAGACTGTGAATAACGGAAAATACATTTGATCCCTCTGTAGATGTTATCTCAAAAGCGAAAGCTCTTGAGGACTTCATTGCCTCTGACTGTAGGTTCATTAACTTGAAGAAAGGCCAGATGATTTATGTTTATTCCAAACTTAAGCCTGCAGAGGGAGCTGGAGTTTTCTGGTCTGGAAGTGTGAGTATCTAAACTTAACACTGCAGCTGTAGTCTTCGATTTCTTTTATTTCTCTCCTTGCATCAGCCTGCACTTCTCAGTGTGTTCAAACAATATTATGTTAAGACAAAAGAACTGACTAATGCTACAATTCCAAGATTACTATTATATTGTTTGAACAAAAACCTGCTGTTTTTATTATAAATTCTTCCGTGTCTTTACTGATCTAAAAAGCCCTGTAGTTGTATTTGCAGTATGTTTGAATAGAAGTTATGATCACATACACTACACTTAGCTTCAGCCTCCAAGATACGAATTATTGAAATAATCATAATCTACCAAATGTCACCAAAAGGAGGCACAAATCCTTAACTGTTTTCATTCCCACTTTATTTGGATTGCCCGCTTGGAATAACACAGCCAGGAGAACGTCATTTACCAATGCTCGGTGCCAACAGTGAAGTTTGGTAAAACAGGGATTCACAAAGACATGGTTTGATGAGTTTGGTGTATAAAAATGTCCAACAAGCTCATATTGGTGTGGTGGCCAGGTGTTCACATACTTTATAATTCCCATTCAGATATTAAAGTAATCCTGACTGCTTGAGTAGCCACTGATATATAGGCGAATACCGACATGATATTTGGCTTGCAAATATCATGCATTAACCATTAGCCTGCATTAGCCAGCTAGAAAAAAAAGCATTTTACATATTTGAAGTATCAGGATTACATTCTTTACATTGTTAGGTTTGAGTGTGTATGTTTAGCGCAAGAGTAGGAGCGAGTATAAAGGATCAAGAAAAAGTCTAAATTGATGGATGATGGAGTGTAACTTAATGACAGCTTAATCATTTGCAAAACATCTACAGTGGACTAAGTATAGTGATACCCAATTTTCTGCAGGTTTATAGTGAGCGCTATGTGGATCAGATCGGCATCATTGGCTACTTCCCAAGCAACCATGTTAACGAGACGCAGATTTTTGAGAAGAAAACTATGGAGATGCCCACAACGGTGAGTTTACTCCACTTCCATTCACTGCAGTCATCACAGAACAAGCAAATGTTTCAAAAGTGGGTGTTGCTGTTGTTCTGTAATTGTAATCATTTCTTTTCACTGTTTATTTGAGTGTAGGACATGGACTTCTTCTGTACTTGAAGAGGAGAGAAAGTGCAATTTATATCGAAGAAACAAATGATGTATCCTGCTTTGCATCATTTAGTGAAGTAATTAGAAGTTTTTTATGTGCTATTCTATCCTTCAACCAACTAAAATGTTGGCTTAGCTATGGACTAAAAAAGTAAGGAGCGTAATTTAAGTCTTAAATACAACACAACACAGCTATGCTATTGAAGATTTAAGAAAAAACAAAATGTCGCTCAGTTTTGGAATAACAAATAAACAGCATGTTGGTTTGTGTTGTAGATTCTGAATATATGATTAATACTCAGTACGGTAAACAGAAATGTTCTCTTTTTTCCCTCGAGTGACATTCTGTTCAAGGTCAGGTCACCAGGCAATTATGAAATGGTGCCCAGTTTACCCTCAGAAACCTAAGCATCCATTCAGCTGATTTTTAAAAAATACGGTTTGGGGTGGATTTGGGGGGAAATGTTGTAATCGTGGGTTTTAAAGGATTTTTTCTCATTGTGATTTTAACGTGTTGGCCACAACCATCCTCACTCCTGCAAGATTTGTGGGGATTTATTCAGGAGTAAACATTTACCGAACAGTCTGCCTGATTGAATGCATCTTTGTTTCTCTACTCGTTCATGTCAGTTTATTTTCATTACTTGTTTTAGCTAACTTAGCAACACACCAGATGGGTTCCATGTGATTTCTTTCTCTCTGGTTTAATCCGTAATACAGTCTTGCACAGTGTCTAATCCATACATGTTCTATTACCTCTTTGGTTTGGGAAATGGGTAAAATTTCACTCTTCTTTGCGAACTCTTAAAGGTGAGTTTAGTGAGGGGTGGGGAGGGTTTAGGGGAGACCCGAGCAATGGATGACATATTCCTCAGCCAATCAGTGTGCTTACAGAACAAACTCACTGAGATCTTTCTACAGTAATCTTTAATCTTCAACTAATGATAATGGGTGAGAACTGGAATACTCTGTATTAGGATAAATGGGACAGTTGTATGAATAATGTGATAAATACATGATCACTTAGACCCATAGAAACATTTTTGCACACCTCAAATTTGTGTACATTAACTTCCATTAATGTTGTAACTCGTCCTTTAACAGGTTCGGAGTGAAGAAAGACAATATCACACCTCAAATAGTCTTTGTGGGTTAAATAATTTTAGCTTCTACTAGCTGCTTCATACATTAATATGTTACCATTCAGTTCACTGTCATTTCATTTAATCATCCTGAACTTTAGACATGATATTAAAGGCCCAGTGTGGCATAGTTCCAAAAGGTAATATCTTTAACTCTGTAACCAAATACAACTATTTTATGTTTGCTTAAAATAAAATCAAATATTGTATGTCATGCATCCACGTGTGTTGAAATGGTCACATTTGATGATTATGAAATGATTTGGTCATTTTTTTCTTTCACCTTGCTTAAGGCTTTCCTAAAAGCGGAGAAAAAGGGCATCCTAGGTGAAGGGATCCTCCTGAATAAGCTCAAAGAATGTTTTGGTGCCAACCTGGAATAACCTTCGTTATCTGGAAGCACCAGAGGGCAACACTATTTATGTGTTGATTCATTTCTCTGGGGATGTATTTTGTGCTGCGGCTGTTTGATGGAGTTGAATAGCATAAAATTGAAGGTAATTACCTTGAAGAGCATTCTCTCTCTCTCCCTCTGTCCGTCTCTCTCTCTCTCTTCCTTTCCTGCAGTGGCATTAGTGGATATTACTAAATTCAATTTGCGATCATGAATAGAGCTTTTGTTTTCCAGTGTCAAGCCGTCAATTACTTACTGCGGTGGAGGGGACTGTAACCTTATTTTTGGAATACTTCTTGTGTGCGCGTGGAATACGAAATGTCAGCAGCGCTAAGGCCAAGGAAGAGAGCCAAAAACTCCCCGAGACATGACCTTTACATCCTTGTCCTATTACTACCAGAAATATTACATTAAGCTCGTATGGGAGCTTTGGTTACAATATAAAAGAAACGAATTCGCCCCAAAGGTCCATGCTCACTTCATCGCTACAATCTGGAATGGGCCAGCACACTGATTACGCTTCATCAGCCTGAATAGAGGCTAGCAGTGTGGAGAGAGGAAGAGGAGGTGCTGTAGCTGTGGTCTGGCAGGCGATGATGTCCTGTGGGGGGAGGGGGGAGCTGTTGGGGCAGTATGTTAATGCTCCATCTGCCAGGCAGGGCAAGCGCTCACGCAGACCTTCAAATGATGCAAACATTTTTTGAAGACCACCAATAGGTGGTTTACTTTGTAATAACCTTTATTATACACTATGTGTCGGTTTCCCAGGCAGGGCTTAAGCCTAGTCTTGGACCACCTTTTCCTTTTCAATGGAAAATCTCTATTCACAGCACTACATAATCCAGGACTAGACTTAATCCCTGTCTGGGAAACCAACCCTATATGTCTAAACACCCTCCATGGCGAATTCAGCTACCTTAAGATGCACCCATTGTTGTCATTAGTGTTCATTTGTACACACATATCTAGCATGATGTCCATAGAGGAGCACTGCCAATAGAATGTTTAAACTCTGGAGCGGCTGCCCTGAGAACCCTAAGGTCACCATGTCCAGTGCCAAGCGCTGGCTAGAGGGTGTAATGACCCCCACCATTAGGCTGTGGAACTGTGTAAGTACAGGGAAGATGAAGAGCATCTGCAATCTAGAAATGGTGTGGTAAAAAGGCTAAATAGATTAAACACTGATAAATATTTCAACTTGCTGTGTAAATATGAAAATAGTAATAATTTATTCTTATGGATTCCAAGCCTGCTAGCTACCTGCTCAGCTGGTCGTTGAATAAAACGGCATTTATACTAAAAGTTTGTTTACTATTTTCGAGACATTTTGCTCTGGAAATGACACAATTTGTGACTGCAAACATTCATGTGCTCTTGCATTCTCTGTGGTCACATGCTCAGTTAAAATGAACTCATTATATATAAGGGGTGCCGGAACCATTATAGCAAGGGAAGACATGCCCCCCCCCCCACACACACTTTGCAAAATCATTCATTTTGTCCCACCCTCCCCCCACACTTTTTGTTTCCTGGACAATGGCCAAGACTCTGCACGCTTTAAATTACTTTTAAAGGCTATGTCCTACATTTTTCTTGCAGTTTATTTTATTTTTACTACTTATGAGGTCAACGGGTCATGTGTGGTTTTGTGTACTAAAATACTGTCCATAACCATTTTCAATTAACCTTTTCCCCAAATTCTCTGTATTAATTAAATTTAAACAGGATGTTTTGTATATCGTACCTTATAAGGTGGTAAATAACCTCAGCTCTGTTTTGCTGCCCTGTGTGGTCAATACTGAAATAATCCTTATCTTTTAAGTAATAAATGAGTGGGGCTAAATTGCTATTTTTTCCACCTTATTTCGCAGGTATATTAGACATTATGGGCCTAGATATAATACCATAGACCATAGCCTCAAAAGTAACAGCCTATACTGAAGGCATAAAAAGGGGAAGATGTTGTGGAAATATGTTAATGCTCCATTTGCTAGGACAGAAGCTCACGCTGACCTTGAAAAGATGCAAATGAAGACCACTGGTGCTTTGATGAAGACCACTGATCCTCTGATGAAGACCACTGGTGCTTTGATGAAGACCACTGATCCTCTGATGAAGACCGCTGATGCTCTGATGAAGACCACTGATGCTTTGCGGGTAGCCTCAATAATGACCTTTGTGATAAACTGTCATATTATATCACAGTTTATTACACACATCCCTTAACCTTAACCTCAGTTTATTTAAAGGCATTAAACGACATTTCTCCAAGTTAAAAGACATTTCTCCATTTTTTTCTCCAGAGGAACCAGCCAGAAGTCCCTATAACATCAAAATCCGAATGCTTTCAAGCATTGCAGGAACATTTGGTCTACACAGAGTTTTATGACACTGCATTCAGATACATAGACTTTAATATGGAGCTGGTCCCTCTTTGCAGCCGCTATAGTGGTTCTGCCCCCATAGTCCAGAACTATTCATCCAACATCAGTACCTACTGTTGTGGCTGATCATGATCAAATCTTCACAGCAATGTTCCAACCATAGTGTAAAGTCTTCCCAGTAGAGTACAGGAGCAGATTCCCCATGATAATCTTGATTTCAGATGATACTCTTGATTTCAGAAGAAATGGACAATACAAATGCCCACAAGTCAACATACACAATATGGACAAAAGTTATAGGATGCCTGAACATTACACCAACAGGGACTGTAATGACACTGCATTCAGATACATAAACTTTAATATGGAGTTGGTCCCCCTTTGCGGCTGCTATAATGCTCTGGACTCTGAGGGGAACTTGTTTTTCTATAACAAACTAGATTAAACATGAATGCCCTGCAGTGGCAAATAACTTTGGTTTTATATTTGATCTGATTAATGTTTAAGTTGAGATTTACAAGAAATATGCAGCTGTGTAACTGTGTTAAAGGGAAACCTGCTGTTAAAAAGCTCCTTATTTGTTTAAAGTGTTTGCAAACCAAATGTTACTGCACTTTTATTCATATAACAGTACTTTTAAGATAAAAGTGTGCAATACGCTACTTTTAAATTCATTACTTAATATTGCGTATAACAATGGAATTAATCGAAAACCATGAGATTAATAGTGATTCAAACAATTTCAGTCGTTGCCCAACATTAGTTAAAAGTTGACTATATTTCAAGTCCCCCCTCCTTTCTTGTATATACTGTTCTGTGTTACAGCTGATGGCCTCATGAGGGAGCCAGTGTGTCTGGTTTGTATTGCAGATCTCGCATACACCTACATTTAATGTAATGAAATGACTGCAAATAATGTAGGTACATTCACACTGTATACTTCTTGCTGTTTTCCCAGCACAGTGGTCCTGATGTCTGCTATAGTCACCAGTTAAGTGTGCTGTAATACATTCTTTTTTATTGGCCAAGTACCAAAATTTGTATCGGTGGAAGTGGTCAATACATAAATGGACTGAATACGAAAAGGTACCAGAAATATATACATAATCCACTGTTTATAAACAAGTGTACAGTACACACTCTTTGGGTTGTATGCCTGTAATGTACAAACGTGATGAGTAGGGGTGTGTGTAATAATACAGCAAACTTGCATTTCGGAGCGATAGACAATTCTGGACTTGATGGTTTAATGTGTGCATTACGTGTTCATCAAAGAGACTGAAATACTGAAAAAGATTTCACAGTTCTTATTTAATTGTTTTCAAAACATTTCTTTTTTTTTTCTTGTAGTCTTTCCCTTGTTCTAGGCTCTAGGCTCTAGACTCTATGAGTGTCACGATACAGTCAGTCCACAATCTGATCAGATTCATGATACAGAATTCACATTTCAGTATTCCCACAGTGGTTGGAACAATATTTGAACGCAAAAAGGTGATGACTACAATCAGTTGCGGCACAATTTACGAATGAAACTAGAGCAGGAACGTGCGGGCGTGAAGCATGACATGAATGTTCTGGAGTGGTTTGTTTGACTGACGCTATAAACAATGCAGTTACATTAAACAGAGCTAATAGAATTGTCCATGATGCATATTGTCACGTTTTGCGTTACGACATCCCAATATTTCAATGCGCTGTTACGCCCCTAGTGCTGAGCGTGTCAGGCGAAAGCGAAAAGTCATTATGTCAATAACATCTCATGCCACTCGTTAATAAGTTTCTGCTGCTTTCTTTTCTATTCAAGGGGTTGCTTCCTGTTAGCTCCGAGTGCAATGCTGTCTGATGTGTTTGTGTATGAGACTTTATTTTTTCAATATCCTTTACACAGTGCACTACTGCTCTCCCTGGGCCCGAAGTCAGTCATTGGGTAGACACCTTCAGCGCTGGAGGGTTGCCATGGAAACCGAGGGGTCTGTTGTGTGCAGTGGAGTGGCGGAGAGAGGCGGCTAGACCGCGGCGTGTGTGCGTGTGTGTGTGTGTGTGTGTGTGTGTGTGTGTGTGTGCGTGTGTGCGTGTGTGGGAGCGCGGGCTGCAGCTGTGGCCCTCCGGCCTTTGGAGTTCCCAGCCGAGAGGACTGCAAAGAAAATCAATTCTGACCTAATCAGAAAGCATCTGGTTCAATCGCTTCTTTGGCCCTGCCCTATTCAGTGACGTCCCGCGTGCTTTTGAGTTATGAATTCTTGATTTTTATCACGCCGTGCCAAGATATATTAAAACCTGTCATCTCATATCAAACACTGCAGAAATCTCATAACCCCACGCCTGCAAATGCAGGAAAACATCAACACGAAAGATGCCCAGAGAGACACCATAGGTCTACACTGAAAATATAGCAAGGTTGGAAACGTCACTTACTGAGGGAACGGTCTCTCCAAATGATGCTCTCAACTAGTCTTGATCCTGAGACTTTCACTCATCGAGCCAAGAGGGTGGTAATTACCCTTACAGGCCACCATACTGCCACACCATAGCAGTTGGGCTCCAGTGCAGCATTCCTGTCTTTTCACCACCTTTCTGAGCACTTTGTATTATTGCTAATGTACAGTTGTGTATGAAAGTTGCCTGAGAAAGAGTCTGAGGTCAAAAAACAAAAAAAAAAAAAAACCAAAACTGAGGTGGTTAACACTGCCTCCAGAACAGACTTAAACATAACACATTTCTGTTATTTATTTGCTGGATTTAACAGATTGGAAGTAGTAAGACATAAAACGTTGCATGTTTAGGATTCAGGCAGTCCCCTTTTGGCTGAAATCGCAGCCTTCAAATATTTCTTGTAGCTAGCTAATAGTTTTTCTCTTATTCATTCTTCATTTGCAGAATACCTCTAATTAAAAATATTCATAGATTGTCTCTATGACCTTATCACAGATTTTCAATAACAGTTGTGTCTCAGGACTGTGAAGGACATTTCAGAACTTGTTCTTTGTGGTTGATTTTGAAGTACGTTTTAGATCGCTGTACTATCCAATTTCTTTTCTTCTTCTGTGTCTTCACTGTCTGTGGGACTTAAGCTATCAAAATTGATGGTGTGCTCTATGTTTTTTGTTCAGAACAGTGGACAGTGAAAATATCAAGCAGGATTTGTAATTTTCTTAACAGTCATACCTTGCTTTAAAAGAGTCATTTTTTCATTGAAGTGCTTAGATGAGTCCATGGCTGTTGAATGCATGCATAACAGCCTGAGAGCTTTGAAGGGTCACATAAAAATAGTCAAAAAAGCGCAGGAATTGTACTAAGGAATAATACATGTGGATCAACTAAAAGGGCTCCCAGACTCTGTACTTGACAATTTTTCTAAGTTCAATAAAATAAATGATAATTGCTCAAATTTGAAGAAAGTTGTCAAATTTAACTGTATCTTACGCTGCTGTTCAAATATTTACTCATTAACACATATTAACCCTTTGTTTTGTTTGTTACATAAAATAATAACATATACAGCGTACATTAAGCATTATATTAAATATTTTGTACTATGCTTTGCACTGTTGCAGAGCTTGCACATGAAATTTTCACCCCCCTGTACAGACATATAAATGATGTGATTAATAAAGTGAATTAATTATTTGAATTCCAAGAATTTATCCATGTATGATAAATAATATACTATAATTATTAATATTGAAATAATTTACATACTTTTGTCAAGTTATCTGCCTTGAGAGTTTTCGTTTTTTGGAATTAATACTGGATATTCGAACACAACATTTTCGGTAATTCCAGAATCTTCTATGGCGCCATCAATCAAGATTGTTTTCATCTTGCTTCCAGTCGCCTTGTTGTAAAATAAAACATGACTAGCACATTAGAATCAGTGTGTACACTTGTCTACAAACACAATGACTATGTTATTGAAAACATACAACATGACATGATTCAAAATTTTAGAACTCTTGTATGCAGATCATCCAACGTTTCTTTTGAAATGCAAGGTATTAAAAGGGAGTGGCAAGGAGTCCCTTCTTGTTGTAACAACAGCCTCTACCCTTCTGGGAAGGGTAGAGGACACAAGGCCACACCAAATATTTTCATTCTGTAAAAATGGAAAACCTTAGTTCCTATATTTGATTGTTTGTTCCATGCCATTACGCTACATAGAAGATGCTTGAAACCAAGAAGCATTATTCTTTCATTAATGACGTCTAACACTAACAGCTGATTCAGGAGAATCCTACAGAATCACTGAAGCAACAACAAGGTTAAAAATAGCATCGTATTGATTCCGTGGAATTCACCAAGATAAAGGATCACAACAAAGGGAACCCACAGCCAAATGATCGCTGTGAATAGAGTCTCTTTCCCCAGTATTGCCATATTGTTCACATCAGAGATCATTATCTGCAGTTGCAGAATTTTGTGGGCAGGGTTTAGAAAGAGAGTACTCAGTGGTTTGTGGAAAAAATGGTCGCTCAGCCACCTGATCAATTTCTGCACTCATCAAATGCCAAAGCAAGGCTTGCATCAGTGGTCCTGATGGGTCAGTTTCCAGCACTGCTTGATGGCTTGTCTATTCAAACACCCTTGATTCTTCAGTTAATTGCTGATGTGGAAAATGACAGAACTAGAAACTCCATGGCTGAAACTGAATATCTTTGACTTGTGCTCTTAAAAATAAAACTACCAAAAAGAATCACCTTGGTTCCCTGAAGAACATTTCAAAAGAGGATTATCCAAATCCACAGGAATTAATTCTCCCCGGTGATCATTTTTAAACTGCTGCCAATCAGATGTTAAATTGATATTCTCTAGATCGGTAGTACAGGCAATATGGATTAAATTATTATTAATTAAATTACTATTGCTGGAGGGACTGAAGAAAACCTGTTGAAATTGTTTTGAATATTAAAATGTACTCGGCAGCAATGCAGCAAAAACAAGCTGTGACTGTGACTTTTCATTTGCAGGGAGGATTGGAGCTGGATGTACGTGCAGGTGGTGATTTTATTTTAACAAAGTAAAACGTGGATGAAGAGGGAAAAGAACTTAAGGTAGAAAAACATGAACCGAAACCACGGCCATGGTTGACCGACCAGCACAAACACAAAGACCAGGGTATTTTTGCACAGGCAGAGGCCAAAACAGTTGAGACAAGATGGGGTTACAAACTGACAGATGCTGATATTAAACAGCAGATTATTGTCACTGGACCATGAACCAACGGAAGAAAAATACATTTTTCTTTTAAATCATGTGAATGGCCAGATGCATGTGTCTCACTTAACACTGTGTGATACTCTGGGCAGTGTTATTCCACAAATTCTGCCTAAAGTGGATGTTACTTTGATACGTACCACCTAATGTTGCTGCAGACCAAGTACACCCCTTCACTTTCAACAAGATTCTCTAATAGCAGTGTTGCACTGTCATTAACCTTTAAGCAGGATAATGAGCCCTGTCACACTGCAAACATTGTTGAGGCATTGACTTGGCCTCCAAATTCCTCATATCTCAATTCAACTGAGTGTCTATGGGATGTGCTGGATTAACTAATCTGAGCCATGGATCAGATTGCATTTTACAGAACATACAGGGTGTTGATGTCTTGATGCCAGATACTGAATGTCTACCATTTTAACCATGGAGCGCAAAACTCCAGGCCAGAAAAAAAAAATTATTTCCAGGTATGGGAGGAAATTAGTTGAATTGCTAATTGAGTGTATTTGCCCATTATGTGAGTGAACGTTGGGCGTGTGTCTGTCTGTGTTGTTAGAGAGGAAAGGGAAATCGAATTTCTCCCCCAAATTTTCAGGTCAGCTGCACCATGTCCGGCTGAATCCCTGTTTCTCCCTCTGTGTTATGGTCATCGCCAAGGTTACCACGATCTTAGAGGAAGTGGGCATCGTGGCCTAAACGCAACACACTCTTTGCTTTTCTCTCTTGGACGAAATGGGGCAGAAAGAGGTAATGGAGGGCGCACACTTGCAAAACAGTTAATGCAAAACACAGCGGTCGTCAAGGTAAGGTCATTACTTTTGTACAGTGAAAGGACACTCGCCCTTTCAAGGCCAAATCTGTAAAATGTGTGGATTTTGAGGGGACAGCATGTAGACAGACGAAGAGGAGGTGTGAAGAGGCCGGGGTGGGGGTGGTGGGGTAGGGGGGTGGTGCTGTGAGAGATGAAGCTAAGTGCCTTACCTGCCTGTAAGTGTGCTGTCCTTTCGACAAGAATAAGTACGTTGTCCTTTCGAAGTAATTCATCGCACACCTGACCGGACTGCTGAGCAGGAAGCCTTGCACTACGCATTCCACACACATCCACTGTTAGCAGCTCATTGATTGGTCAGCTCTGTTTAACATTTGCATCAGGGCGAGGGCTGCCTTGCTGTCCAGTGACAGGTGTTAAAGGGCAAAGTCAATGAGGCTGATAAAACTGGTATCTCCCACCATCTGACAGTAGCATTTTAAAGGAAAACACTGGCTTTTTCCAACATAGTCTGTCTCTGTCACCTCTGTAGGGTATGGCCAGTTATGATGGACAGAAACTTTGATGCATCTCCCTGCGCTTAGGAAATACACTTATAATAAATTCTAATGAGCAGAACCTTGCCAGAGTATTGTTTATGCGAATCAGCCATGTGCTGCTTATGCAGCAGTCAGAGATTAGAGTGAAAAATGCCGAAGTATTCCGTTAAAACATCTGGCCTATTAGGAGACATGTCTAACACCAGGGACAAATGAGTCTCACTTCGTCAAGTAAAGTCTGATTTGCCTCGGTGCTTAATTCTGTTTATTATTCCTGGAAGTGTCTCCTTGTCTTAAACCCAGGCTCATTAACATCCCATCAAAGCCATTTGCTTATGTGAGTGGGCCAATAAAGTGTGAGACTTCACATATCCTTTTTAATTTGATCAAAAGCTTCCATGCCTTCTTATCACAATTTTGAGCTTTTTGGAAAACATTTCAGTGTGAGCTGTAGTACCTTAGATACATCCAGGACACCCAAAAACAAAACTGCTGGAACTCTGCAAACATATTCCATGTGTGCATCATTGTAGTATGTTTCATTACTACCAAATATGTGTTCTATGTTGAAAAAGGTGATTACCAAAGAGTGTAGAATCTGAAAAAGTCCCCAAAAGTGTTTTGAATCTTTAGGAACATTGTGAAAATGAAGGAAAATTTAACACCTGTTACTGCATGCTAAGGGTTGGGACATAATGACATACAAGTTCACGGAATGCATATTCAGATTATTTAAATTAAGCATCTGTATTGAGTCTACATTTTGAAATGGCAGAACACACTTAGATTTTACAGTTTAGGAAATACTAAATAAAAAATTAAATAAACCATCAGATTTTTTTTATTAACTATTTTAAAATTTGCATTGTAGTGATGGCTGGTCATAATATTTGATGGTAAGGCTAAACATTTTTTACCAGTGGCTCACATGCCATCGCACCACAATTGAAAGCTCCTTCAAATCATTACTAAAGGACATCGCAAACCAGCAATATACTACAAAGTAAAAATAACGTACCTAAATCTCTGTCATGAAGGCCTGTTAATCAGCGGCAAATCAACCTTTGTCATGTCTAGTCGTGCTGTTCACCCTCCTGGCACCAGGGGAGCTAGTGATTTCATGATCAAGTGTCAAGATTAATTCTTGTTTCTAGCACTATTTAAAGACTGGTTTAAGGATGCTAACTTGAAGTGTATTACCTTACATGGAGTACTAAGTGTTCTGTATTTCTTGCCTTTGTCTGCATTGAACTTTGATCTGGTTTGTTTTTTTACTTTAGCCTCACCTATGATGCTCCTGTTTCTGGTTTTTGACTTTTGTTCTACCTACTGGATTATGTGGTGTGCCTGACCCTTATGGTTCAGTCTGCTCCCATGTAACCTGGATTTGTTTTTGGAATCCAACTATGGATTGTCTCTTTTATGCCTGCTCACCTGATCTTGACCTTGCACTGCTTGTACCTTCGAGAGTTAAAAGTAACAGTGACAGTGTAAAAATTCATAGGGAAGTAACAAGTGTTAAATAAACAAGACAATTAGGCTAGGCCCTTTAATTATGTTATACAGTTATTTTATCTTTGGCCTCACATTTAAATTAATTAAAGGTTTGTGTCTCAGCACTGGATGATAAACACAGTAATTGCATGCTGTTCTCTCAACAGGCTATTTTACATCTTAATGTAGCTTTGTGAAAATGGCAGGCTTCTCTTTTAGGTTTCTTGTGGTTTTCTTTCTTTCTTTCCTTCTTTCTTTCTTTCAGCTGAATGAATGTTGAATGGAGTACTCCATTAACTACATATGTTTCAAAGAATGACATTTTATAATATGAGCAGGGGAGCTGAAAACATTACGATGAGTCATTCCATCAGAGGTTTTGATGGAATTATGTGTCATTTCATTCTATGAAAACAGAAAGGCCCTTTTGCTGGAGCAAGCTTTCTTGCAAACACTGCGGCAGTATATGGGATTTGGGAGTTCCCATCCTGGTGTATACATTAAGTGCAGGACTGTTATATACAGGAAAATAAAATATATTGCTGCTGTCGGGACAAAACCTTATGAGAAGAGAAAGAAAACGTTCATAACATTTTATTGAAAGTCATTAAAACAATGTTGTTGTCCACATCATCACCCTCTGTTCACCAATATACAAATACGTCGTCTCCTACAATGCGCAATATTACTGGAGGGTGCGGAGAAAGGAATTTGAAACCACTCCTCAACATAGTGTAATGGTCTGGCAGAATCTCACTCCAACCCAGCATTCTAGGCTAGATCTCAGCATAGACATCTGGGGATCAGATCAAGATCGTCTGAGCACTCCTTTGTTGTTTGACCCGTTTCTTCTGACCCTTGCTTTGTACCCTGTTTTTGCCTTTTGTTTCTTGGATTTGTTTGCCTCACTGACTGTCTTTTGAGAACTTGAACCTTACCTGCTTTTTGACAAAATCTATTCTCTTTTGGACTTTTCTGTGTAGCTTCAGCTCAGTTGAGTTATTCAGTTGAAATGACTGCTTGCCTCAACTCTCTGTACAAGAGATGTGCACTTATCCAGATAAAATATAATTTTATTATTCTGTGATACACATTAATTTTAGCCTACCTGTTCATTAAAGAAAAGTAGAGTATGAGCTCTCCCCAACAGCAAAGCAAATTCGACATTCAACAGCTACATTACGTTTACATTTATGTTTATGGGATTTAGCAGACGCTCCTATCCAGAGCAATGTATATCATTGCTTAAGTAGTCCACATCTGTTCTTCATACCTGTAAAGTTAAACTTAAATCAACATCTGCTTTTAACCAAGTTACTGCCAGCTAAGTTACACACCTTAACAAACCCTGTCAAAAAGAAAAACGTCAGAGGTTAATACATATGTAAGGAAAAACAGTTGAGGGTAAGTGTCCGGGTTTTTTTTTTTTTTTTAATAAATAGGAAAAGATGTATAAGAGATAAGCACGAGGACTGCTTAGTCACCAAGGTGCTCCTTGAAGACAACGAGGGACTCCGCAGATCTGATTGGAAGAGGGAGTTTGTTTCACCACTGGGGGGCCAAGACTGAAAAGAGTCTTGATGCATGTCTTCCTCAAGCAGTGCTTGAAACTCTGAGAGGATGAGAAGTGACATGCTGCTTGATCAGTGCTGATAAGTAAGGAGGTGCAAGTCCATTCTTTGTGGGAACGATAACCAAGTTCTCAAAAGTAACGGTGAGATTGTGGCTTGGTTTTGGGCTCCCTTTGATGAAAAGAAGCTCAGTTTTGCTGGGATTTAGCTTGAGGTGGTGGGCGGCCATCCAAGAGGAGATGTCAGCCAGACAGTTGGAGATGCAGTTCAAGACCTGATCATCACTGGAGGGGAAAGAGAGAATAATTTGAGTGTCATCTGCATAAAAGTGGTAGGAAAAGCCATGTGAGGCTATTACATCCCCAAGAGAACCAGTATACAGAGAAAAGAGAAGTGGCCCGAGGACTGAGCCCCTGGACAATCTTTGCGGGGCAGACTGGGAGCCATACCATGCTACCTGGTACGTCCTGTCATCAAGGTAGGAAGCAAACCATTGCCAGACTGTGCCAAATATCCCAAGGTTGAAAAGAATAAAAGGTGAAGGTGAAGGAGGCCAGGAGGATCTGATGGTTAACAGTGTCGAAGGCTGCAGAAAGGTCAAGAAGAATCAGAGTGGAAGACAGGTTGGCTGATCTAGCTGCTTGAAGTTCTTCAGAGATGGCTATGAGCACAAGACTCAAACCCTACACACTACTCACTAGCTACTCGCTAGCTGTTCTGCTTGACCAGCTAACATTAGCTAGCTCTCCTCACCAGCAATAATAGAATTGGTAATGTTACTGCTGTAGACTCAAATACCCCTTTTGATGTGTGTGGTTATACAGAGGATGTGAGGTGGCCATGTGACAAATTAACAAAATACTCAAACCAGAAGACCTTGTATTTATGATTTGTGAATGAATCAGTTGCTTCTGCACTGATATTGTCTAGCAGTCATGTAACAACTAAATGATAGATCTGCTTGTGAATGACCCTGTAGCTAAGCACGCACAATTAAGATAAATGAAACAAGCGGTGTGCAAGTGCAGCCCAGATAAGTGAACAAATCATTGAGTGAAATGACTGAACAAATCCCTCCTGGACAACACTTCACTAGTGAGTAGGCACACATGGGCTCATCTGAAAAGTGCTCATGCCACATCTTTGGGTGCGGAAAACTTTTAAACCTTAAATATCATGGGTTTAAGAGGAAGAGTGAGCTTTTACCCAAGCCCTAAAGAAAAATTGGATTTAGTGTCATATGTTGTTAAAACTATCAATGCGAGTACATGAATATAAAGGAAGCTTTCAGCTGATAAACACACACATACACACACACAATCGGACAGCCTGCTTCTGAATAACTCTTACCACTGAATCCTCACTAAACGTTATCCTTATAATACACAATTATAATACATATTTAACTCTCGTGGAGGACAGAGACCGCTACAGCTGTGTTTTCTACATGGATCACTCGTGAGCTTTACTTTTTAAACTTAGCTTCTGTCTTTCTGTGTTTATCTCCTATTGAATTGCCCAGGGATGTATGTATTTATGCCTCATATTGAAAGTGAATGGTTAGTGTAAAAACTGATTTTTTTGTTTGTTTTATCAGTCTAACTCCTACATACATGGCACTGATATAAAGTAGTGCAATCTGGAGTGACTGTGCAGAGATTTATTTTGAGTATTAACCCACCCATTGCAAATTGTGCAGGACTGAAGTTGAAGGCAACAAAATTATATTTAGCTTGCAGCGACAAAATGTCACGTGCCAGCTCTGCTTGAACCTGACACACCCGCACGTTTTGAAGGTGATGTAGGTGAAGGTAAATGTACTGGGCAAAGTAAGCATTTAAAAGACATTTTAGAGTTCTTCCAGGGATTTTTCTCCCGAAGTTTAGCTGTTGAGGCTTTTAGTGGTCGCAAGTGTCAATAAAGGGATCTCTACCACTCCCCCACCCTAGTTGTAACCATCCTTTTGTTCACAACAAACACAGTGTTGCTGAAAAAAACTTTATTTTTGTTTCATCTGACCATGGAACCGAGATCAATACAAATCTAGAGAAGAACCTCACTTGCTTACATTTGTGATTATATGAATGGCACACCTAGTGGCATAGAGGTGGAATCTAGAAGCTTGGAAGACTTGGTGACCCCAAAACACTGCCAACATCTGCAAGTGTCTGATGGAATCCTTGGAGAACCATCTTAGATCAGACACACTACTCACTGTGATGTCTCCCCATAATGTTGGTTCTTAAAGTTGACGATAAAGCTGTATTAGCATTTCAATTTCAATTAAAAACACAAGTACAATGGCTGAACAAATAAATAACTAGAAAGAATCTCTACCTCTATCACAGGTGCATTTTCCAGCTTTTTCACTGCGTGAAATCATTGAGCAAATGCTCATTGGGATAATGTTCTTGATTTTCAGTGCAACCACATTACCTGCTTACCGCTATTTACGTCCCTGTGTGTAACTTACAATAAAAAGACATGCCAGGAGGTGGGTAAGGTTCTCACCCAAGTCCCCGGATGGTAGATGACCACGAACATTTATATGAGGTTCTTGTTAAGAAATCTGAAGAGGACAAAAGCTCGTCACAGAAAAAAAAAACATTCAAAATCATAACTGCTGCATATGGACTATGAATATGAACACAGCTTATCCAAAGCACAAAAAAAGAGAAAACCTTTAGCTGAAAAACACACACACTTGGACAGCCTGCTTCTGAATAAGTCTGCTGATTCCACTGAAAACTAACTAAATGTTATCCTCATAATGCACAAGACTATATAAAATAAAAAAATACAAGCGGGAAGCAGTTTGAATTTAAAGTGCTCATAGAAAATGTGACTTTCGTGATAAATCTCTTCTGATTACTCATATTAATGTATTAATTATGTGAACAAGGTGCCAAACCCACTAACATTTTTGGTCTAAAAGGTGCTAAATCAGTATCCAGATTGTTCTGGCATAAATAAAGCCCTGTCTCTCACTGTGTGTAGTGGTATAATATTGAGCTAATTAACCACAAACACATTTCTCATTTGACTCTTTCACTCATCTTTATCAAGGGTGCCAGTAATTACGGCTACTTTATGCTATGCATGAACCTTTTTAAAAATGATGACATACTGCCATTTAAAAATGAGCAGTCTGATTTTGCTGACATGCCTTCCATAAAAAGAATTAGGTACTGTGCTGTGCTGAGC
This sequence comes from Alestes dentex, assembly GCA_037576975.1. Lineage (NCBI taxonomy): Eukaryota > Metazoa > Chordata > Actinopteri > Characiformes > Alestidae > Alestes > Alestes dentex. The sequence goes on from JBBIGA010000146.1 coordinate 8,195,987, forward strand.
TGAGTGTGATCTCTTTGAATGGTTCCTCGGCTCAAGTCACCCCCCATCAATTTAATAACTCGGTGAGCCTAGCTTGTAATTCAGTCTGCGCCCTTCTATAACCCTGTCAGACTGTCATGCGGGAGTGGAGTAGGGGGCTCTAAACAGCACTATGGCCTCGTAATGACTCCAGCCGCTGCTGCGCTAAAACCTCGGCCTGCTATGGCATTGATGACATGGCCATGTTGAGCAAGGTCACACTACCATTCCCATTAGAGCATTTAACAGTGTGCCACTTTCACAGATGATGCCTGGAGTCTGTAGGTTTTCATTTTCGTGAGGGGCAGCACAGAGTGCAACCTAATGGCTTCCTGTATTTCTATAGCATATATACATTTTGACTACTATTACTACATATTCAAATTAAATAGTGACTTTTTTTCATTGCACATGTGAGCTACAGCATAGCTATATAGTTTGGTGCCTGTCGCTGTTTTGAAGCATATAAACTCAAGGTGAGAGCTAATCAGGCTAAAGTACAGCCTCCACTCAATGGTGATGGTTTTAACACAGTGTTGTAACTAAACAACTCAAAATAATAAATGGGAGTGTGCGTGTGTGTGTGTGTGTGTGTGCGTGCACCCCGTGGTGGGCTGGCACCACACCAAGTGTGAGTCCCTACTTTGCGCCCGTAGACCCTGGATAAGGCTTGGGATAGCTACACCCCTAGTATGGATGAAGCAGTTACAGAAAATAAATACATGAGTATGGGACTGGGACCTGGTACAAAGAAAATCATGATGCTTGGACTGATGTGATGTGCTCGCCTCTCTATCTTTTAAGAAATCTGTAAAAGGAGTCCAGTGGTTTTCCTCAATTGTTTTCTTTCCTATTTTTGAAGCTTTTAAAAAGGAAATGTGATATGTCAAAGTCAAGTCAAAGCAAACTCTATTGTCATCTCAGCTAGAGAAATGTGTTCTTTTCTATAAATTAGCATAGACTTAAACAGGACATTAAACTGGGCACTAATTAAGTTCATGTTTAAAGATCGCCCTTGGTCAGATCACAAAAATATCACAACTTTGTATTATTGCTTGAAATTTCAATGAGTATTTTAACACATTCTCTGAAGGTTTCAGTTTGTTTGTATTAGCTTTAACAGGGAATGTGTTCTGGCAGTTCTAGCTTCTGTTATCTGTGTTCCCCTGCCTGGGACTGAGTAAAGTTGAAAGTGCTGATAAAAAAGAATCTGGACCAACATTATTCAAACATGCACATAGTGGAAAAATAGTCACAGACACAGACCGTACTGTTTCTTTGGCTGCCCTCTCCGATTAAATGGGATATCATCAAACATGACAAAAAAGGTAATTTGGGACGTGGCATGGGTCTATTTGGGGTTGGCTTATCATCTTTACCCTTTTGTACCTTAGTGGCTTTTGCAATTTTGCTTGGTCTTTGCCAAACAAAAGAAGGTTTTGTCATGACAACCAGTTACCCATAGCAAAAGGAACTCGGCTAAGTGAAGCAATTAAGTGTGATGGCAGAATCTGTATGTTCATGGCTGTGAGTGATATTTAATTTTTGCGCCTACTTGAAGAGAGGCAATTAGGGGAAAGGATCCAGTGGAAAAACTGAGGCAGTGAGGGGGGCTAAGAGTTTGCTCTGTATGACGAAGGAGTAACTACGCACATCTGCCGTGGCAAGGGGGACGTGGACATCTGATTTTGTGTGGGGGAGCAAAGTTGAAGTAATTTTCAGTTTTATTTATTTAATTTTTCACAGCAACTATAAAATGCCTTTTTATCCCTTTTGCAGGGCCCTCAGTTGCATACTTTCCTTCTATGATTTTGGTGGAAGGAAACTGGATTTTGTCTTTGTAGGTGAACAAGCAAATGAAGATTTATAAAGGTATTTTTATTTGGTTTACATGTTATTTTCAATTGTGGCGGTATTTTCATTTCAAGAATATTGTCTGTTTTATCTCAGCAGGGTTGTCTTATTGGAGAGGTGTGAATTGTTATCACAGTAGGGGGTTCTCTCCCACCCACTTTCCAAACAGCATTGCGCACTAGCAGCTCAACCCAGAGTTGCAGGACTTCATAAAGAAAGAGCCAACAGAATAGGTATTGTGGAGTTACTGTGAATTTGATGCAACTTTAAGGCAACAACTAACATTGGTATACTTAATGGTAATGATGTTAGATGAGCATTAACAAGAGGAAAGGTATGTATCTTCACTATGCAGCCTACTGCAAAGTATTGATATTGTTTATAGCTGTTATGTTGATGACTGTTAATGACAAAACAGACTGTTGTATTATGTAGTTACCCAAGACATTTAAAAAAAGTGTATGAAGGCAGAAGTGTATCTTTGTTTCATGCTTGATAAAAAAGTGAAACCGCAGGCATATCAGGTGCTGCACTGTTTACACCAGTAGTGGTCAAACCATTCCTCAGCCCCCCCCGCCCAGGCAGTCCACATATGAGCTGCAACACTGCGACACAGAGACGGCAGAAAAAAATCTAGTCTTCTTGAAGGTTACTGAGAGCTGATTTAAGAACAACTGATTTCGACAAATCAGAATATTATTATCATAGTAGTGTGGTTGCTGAAAGTATATTACACAGAATCATAAAACAATCTCAGTGTTAGCACTGTAAAGGTGGTTTAACTTGCATTTGCAGGCTTTTTTATGAAATGCGCTCAGCCTAATGTATGATTCATGCAGTCTCAATTGACAGAGGTGCTACATGATGTGTGCACACACACACACACACACACACACACACACACACACACACTGGGGTAGAATGAACTGTCACGTAGGCGTGCATGAGTAAACACCTCCTGTCTGATGCCCTGGTTATTCTGTCATTTATTTTCAGAGTCAATAGGCAGTTTATGGATTAGGCAGGTTTGTTAAGCTTAATGGCCTTTCCATTGATTGAGCCATGTTGGTACCCACTTGTAGAAGAGAAGAGACGTTTCAGATCAGGAAATCCAGGCACTTTTCACTATCCACCTTTATAGCTCAGGTTGTGACTAATGCTCGGTTTATTTTTGAGTGCCCTGAAATTTAATTTATCAGCCTGTTATTTATTAGGGACCATGTCTGATTAAACAAACAGTCTAAGGGCATTATTGAACCATCCTTTCTTTTCATTGACCCCGAAAGGAGGAAACAGCATTTGGATCAGCAGAAATGAGATTACCAACCCCTCTTCCTTTTCCATTCTATCTGTTTTCTTACTTTCATACCGGTACCATATAAACAACTGCGTCTGTTGCACAAATGCTGCGGTTATTTTTTTCCCTCAAGCTAAAAGTATATTACAAAACTACTTGTCATAATTGGTCCTTTAAAATTTTAAAGCTGCAAAGAGATCATCCTGTAGAAAAGATGACGTTCGTGATGATGTCCAGCGGTAAAGTAGCTGGGGGCGTCCCAGCCATCTTAATTCATCATTGGTCTGCCCTCATTCAGTCGGAGTGCACGTTATACGATGACGTTTGGAGAGGTCAGCCTTTTCCTATTGGTGAGTGGACAGGGATACTGGCTGCAATGATATAAGGCAGACGTGAGCTTCTTAGAACTAAATGGAAAATGGTGCAAATTAGATTCCTCACCAAATCATTCCTGTAAAATTATGTATGACATGACAGTTTTTCAGAACCTGTCAAACCTTTTCTCACTGAGTTACTTAATTTGTGTAGATTGAACTCCATGTGCAATGAGGTGTAATACCTGATACAAATATACGCCATGTATATCCAGTGTGTGAGTCATGCAAGGGCAGCTTCCAGGCTGTGGAGGAGACCTTTAATCTGCCACAGCTCATCTTCACAGCCTCACACCTCCCTGTTAAGAAGCCTTCTTGTCAGATGGCCTCAGTATCACTGCTGTTTCCATAGACGCAGGGCCTTTGCCTGCTGTCTACTGTTTCAAACAGCTCCACACAATTTGTTTTAAAGGACTGGAAGATCGTGGGTATAGTTTAATATAGTGTCACCATCATGGCATTGTATCATTAATGTCAAATGAGCAGATTCTAAACAGCAGGTCTGTTCAGTAATTCCTGAAATATTCAGGAAGAAAATCACTCATCATTCCGGGAGGTGACATCACATTTGAATCATCATAATAATTTTTATTCATGTTTTAACCAATACTAAAATATAACAAATATATTTGAATATAACACAAATAAAAGATTTGGGTTAAGTTGAAAGGCCACATATTCCATGAGATCAACATTTTGGGACTTTTAGTGAACCAAACACAGTCAATTGAATTAAACAGGCTCTTTTTGTCATTGTGCCTTTTAGATAAATTAAAGAATTCAAAACAGTCTGTTTACAGTTTAGTTATATGATATGGACTGTATGGAATGATAAGTAAGCAGTACGATTTGAAACTTCAGCAGTACATACCACATAAATGTCTTTTATTAAAAACAATTTTTTTTATTGAGGTTTTTTGGCATTTTAATTGTTTATTGTTTATGATCAATGGGAAAACGATACTGTTGCTACTCATAAAACAACTGTATTTGAAAAAAGAAAAATACAGAAATAAACAGAATCAAATTTCCCATTGCATACCTTTCAATAACGTCACATAATTTGTCAGTGCATTTTCCATTTCCATTTCTGTTTCACTGTTCTGGCTATTGTATTAGAGCGAGGTTTATCAGTAGGGACTGTTCAAACAAGCAGTGCAGGTGTATTTTACTTATGCATTAGACTGTGGGGTGACCAAAAAAGAAAAAACAAATCTGTTTGCTTTTCTAATGGAGTGTGTTCTTCTCCTAGGTCAGGTGTTGCTCCTGTGATGGTCCAAATGTGGTGTATAGCCACAGAGTACACAGTGGTATCATTACCATTAGTGCTAATGCAGTTTTGAGATGGAAAAAGGCATCAGGGCCCACACACAAGGTGCCGTTAGATTTGAAAGATTTGTCGTCAATTTGACCCAAGGTTAGAGCTCAAAACAGTGTCTTTGTTTGGGCAGTTTTGGCTTGCTGATTTGACGTGGGTCTGTTGTTCCATCTAATTAGCGATTTGTCAGCGGTCTGTATGGTCCTCATTTGTCTGAAATGTGGATTCTGTTTCCAAATGGAAAGGTTAAGTGTCATATGTGTGTACGTGGGTGGGTGTAGTAATGGCTTGGGATAAGGCTTTTCTACTACATTGAAAGGTTCTAGCATGTTATTAGAGAACTCAGAGGATGTTGTTTCCCTTGACTTTGCTAAATAAAGCTCTTGAAGCTTGTTCGCCTGTGTCAGCTGAGCTCTTAAAGAAATCCATGGTGCCTCTGGGTTAGTATCTCAATTACTTTACACACGGATCATTCTCTTGAAGATGACCGCCCTAACGTGTGTCAGAGGCATCCACCCGTGTACAGCACAGATGGAGGCAGGAGGACATTTCGCCTCTGAGTAGGTTTACCCACGGTGCCGTGGCGATGAAGCCAATGGCCCTCCTCGGTGAATTCTCATCAAAGTCCTGTGGTGAGCGAGGAAAAATGAAAAAAGGGAAAAAGTGTGAAAAATTGAGAGTACAAATTGCTTTACTGATTTTGAAGGGATTTTGCATGTTTATGCCAAAAAGGCATATCTTTTTTCTCTTCAGATCCATAAGCAAGCAATCTATCTTGTAAGGCAAGGTAGAATAGAAAATTAGGCCATTGTTTTTACCCAGGTGAGCTTGATAATATGGTGGCACACAGCAATAAAAATAAATCATGCATAAGCATAACTGCTACGCTCTCAGAAGAGCTTCCTTGAAGTAGTTCTACATAAAACAATAACAGAAATAACCTTTCTCAAATAAAAAAGAGGAGGTCGAGCTTAAGGATCTTTTATGCTTTCAGTTTTGTCCTTTTAAAGGTTGTTAGAGAGTACTTTGACAGGTGCTGTAGATGACCACTGAAACATCAAGTAGCTATTTGTTTATTCAAGGTCTATTAAAATTCATTGGATTTGTGCAGTCACAGAAAGCATCACGAAAACCTGGAAGTAGGCACATATGTATGTGGGCTGGAGAGGAGGAGATGTGAGTTGTTGCATTCATATTAATAGTGTTTATGGGGGAAGATTCATATTTTGAGACAGCATTTATATGCAGATGGAGGTCATTTGACAGGTACCAGCCATCGTTGATTTCATGATGCCATGTGAATCCACTGCAGTTTCACTATGGGTCTGGAAAGATCCATTCTGAATGGTGGTAAATCCTGATTTATTTCTATATCACATTTCTTTGTGTGTGTGTGTGTGTGTGTGTGTGTTTACAAGAGACAAGAAAATGATCTACTTGTCGTACTGTAAATGGTGTATACAACAGACTATGACCTCAGGAATGCTGCATGCTTGACATGTACGTTTTGCCCACAATGGTAGGTTTGTGCCGTCAAAGTGAGGGCTTTGGAGCAGTTTTGTCTCTTTCAGAAGCTTTGTAATCCAGCCTTGGCCTGCACAGTGTATGGAGATTTTGTAAAATAAAGCCATAAGGCTGAGTCTAACACTGACTTCCTTCTTTGATCATTTGTCCATATTCCGTATTGTAAACAATTACTGTTGTTGTTAATATGGCTGTTAGCTGTCCACTGATCTCAAACAAATTGTGCAATGGAATAACATGAGATTGGCCCCAATTTCATATCTATTTCATATCTATAAATCTATACTTTTGTTTGTATCTTGAAATCTATACTTTGTCATATCCATAAATCTATACTATTTGGGCCTCGAATAATTCACAGACACTTCTGGAACAATTTCCTCAAGCATTAAAAGCTCTACTTATTGCTATTGAATTCTGTTCTTAAGCTCAGCTCACATGTTTAGAATGCGCATGAGGGTTTCATCCATGGCAAGGGTTGAGGAACAGTGCCTCGGAAACCGAATCAAGAGTTCAGAACCACCGCACCTAACTCTAATATTCATTTTAGACCCTTTATTAGTCCCAAAGCACTGTTGGACAGCTGCGGTTTTCAAACAGTAAATACAAATAGACAATACAGACAATAGTAGGCTAATGCTGTTTCTGAACAGGCTTTCTATAGTTTCTATAGTTGTGCCTGGTGGTTAGGCTGTTGCCCCTGTGATCAGAAGGTCATGGGCTTGAATCCCAGGACTGCTAATGACACCACTGAGGTGCCCTCAAGCAAGGCACCATCCCTACACACTGCTCCCTGGGTGCTGCGTCACTGGCTGCCCACTGTTTGACTTGGGTGAAAGGGTTAAATGCAGAGGACAAATCTACCACTGTGTGGGGGTGGTTCATGCGTGACAAACAGCCACTTAACACATATTCTTAGCCTGAGAATCCATTGTCTTGTTACTTTAGGCATTGTGTAGGTTTCTTTTCATTTACTCTTTTGCATAAAACTGCCACACATTTACCTTCTGATTGCAACTGTTCTAAAATGGGAGGACACATTATGGTGGTCTATAATGTACATTGTATCATCTATACATATACCATGTACCTCAGGGAACCCCAAAATGATCCACACACAACTTAAAACTCTTAAGGGCAAAGGGAAAATGTGGACTATCCATAGGTCATTGGGGACTGGATTAAGAATGACTACCAAAGATCTTATTTTACAAACTCAGTGTAAATAACGGTGAATCCAGATTGGGACCATGGCCTTGCCTTAGAGAAGGAAAGAGACTCATTTTTCAGATCTGGTTTGCACTAGCCTGCACATGGGTTGATAACTAGATTTATCAAGGTAATTTTCTTTGATTTGGATCGCCATTCATCCTCCCTCATCTATTTGTCTCCTGAAAAAAAAACTTTAGCCAACGATGAATCACACGCCTTCTTCACTTTCAGCTGTAGATTTACACTGACGGCTCATTCATTAGGGTGCACTAAGTGCTTAGTTTGGAATAAACCATAAAGTGAGTGGAAGGAATTAGTCTGATTATACATCAGCTCCCCCTTCTCACTGTTGCTTTCCTTTCTTCAATTATCTGAAACACACTTGGTAAGCGTGAGAAGAATAACAATGGGTGGATTACTCCATGGAATCTCTCTCTCTCTCTCTCTCTCTCTCTCTCTCTCTCTCTCTCTCTCTCTCTCTCTCTCTCTCTCTCCCCCTCTCTTT
>JBBIGA010000146.1:8204188-8216642 GCA_037576975.1 Alestes dentex
TAGGACTAAATGGAGACAGATGATTCGCTGTGGCGACCCCTGAAGGGTAAAGCCGAAAGAGAAAGAAGAAGATTAAGTTTTATGGAGTCATGAAGGGCTTGATTGTTTGATGAGGTGAATTAGATGCAATAAGTGCACTAGGTCTGGAAAACACCTGAAAGTGCAAAGCTGACAGTGAAATCAGGAGAGAGGGCGTGAGACAGCAACAAAAGCAATAGAGCTGTCTGGCAAATGACAAATTAAAGAAAAAAATCTAATTAAATATGCACATTTTTAAAAATCTAGGAAATAGGAAGACCTAGGAAACTCATATTTGCTCCAATACATTTCAAAGGTCTGGGGGCCTGATGAACCTTCTGTGGCAGTTCTGCCTGTGTTAAGTATAAAAAGTGGAACACAGGTCCAAATACATGGTTTATGGGCTGTGTGGGTGATAAAGCACCATTATGCATGTGCAACCTAGGTACCAAGTGTGGGTGGATCACGCAAAAAGTAGGGCGAGATATTGGAAGTGCAGCAGTTCACATGATCCAACAAATCTACTAAAGCTTAAGAATCTTTGCAGGTGCAAATTTGAGCCAGGGTCTCAAAAACATCACATTGAAAGATGTCCTTCAATAGTGGCAGCAGCCATGGCAACAGGTGCTGAAAGAACATTGTCAGCAACTCCAATCTGCACGTACTGTAATGTGCATTAATACTCACTGTGGTAGATCCAAACATCCGCAGTCCCCTTGCCAGAAGTAGCTAATGTGTAATACTGAATAATTTAGAGATGTATTTATGTTGACAGTTTAAAACATCAGTCTTATTCTGCATGCTTTTATGCTATATGCATTATTTGCCCATGTCTCATTCATTTTACTTTGCTAAACCTTGTTCAGGGATGTGACTAGGTCCAAGACATTTGGCTATCCCCGTAAGCAATTTTTATTAGCCTCAGAACTGTGTTCAGTACAGAGTAGACAGATAGAGATGTGGTGTTTCCAGTTGTTTTCAGTGGAAAACGCAGGTGTTGCCCTTCCTTTTATAAACACAGTGGAGAGACTAGCGGATGTGGACCCAAATGATCCCAATGATCAGAATACATTGAAATAATAGGTGGCAAGATGATAAATATGCAGCTTTGAAACAGGGAGAAGTGCAATGTTGTCAATTTTCTATTGAAAATGGCTTCATAAATGTATTAATTATCTGATACCTAATGCGTGGGTGCTGGAGCCTATCCCGGATGAAAGGGGGAGAAACACACCAGCCAGGCCGCAAGTACATTGCAGTCTGCCCCAATGGTTTTCTGTCAATTTCAAAAGTGAGCAAAAGTGATGTTGGTAGACTTCGGTCACGTTACGGGCTGTGTTCCAAGGCCAGTATGCAAAATGCACATGATCATTATGATAGCTACATGACAAAATTTTTTGTGTACAAAGAGCAACTCCACTGTGATTTCCATTGAAAGCTTTAGAAATGAGAAAGTTTGAAGTTCTGCATTGGACTCAGCTCTGGTCATACCACTAGGCTTCAGCTCTTATGGAAAACCACAGCACCTTCAGTACCTGGTGGGGGGGGGGGTGGAGAGGAAGAGAGAGAGAAGGGGACAGGGAGAGAGAGAGAGAGAGAGACAGAGACAGAGAGAGAGGGAGAGAGGTATAGAGGGAGAGAGAGAAAGAGGGAGGGAGTGATAGCGAAAAAGAGAAAGAGACGTGACTAACTTGATATAAAACATTCCGGGGGCAATTCCCCATGTTCTGGTGTTAATTTATGCAGCCTCACAAACTGGAAATGTGAGTCATGTCATTTTCTGAGAAGTGTTGATGTATCTCATTCCAGTTTTTCCACAGCAAGGTTGGGGTAGGAGAGCCACACAGCAGAAAGACTGTCTACTACAGTCTCCACATAGCATTCTGGCTCAGTGGAGGTGACGGTTAGGTGATAACCATACATGAAGAAAGGAGATTTGGTGTTGATAGTTTGGCCAAAAATCAAACTTACACTTATCAAACTTTCCTCTTACCCTGAATGTGGTCAAACAAGGCAAGTTTGGCATCTGAAGTAAACTTGCTTTTGTGGTTTCCGGCACTGTATGGCAAGGTTCTTCAGTTTTTGTCCGGATGGGTGGGGGTGGGCTTGAAGTCACTCATTTAATCAGGCTATTCAAATAAGGTTCGAACTAGGTGTGTTCCAAATAGTGCTGAAGATCAGCCCCTAGGACCAGAATTGAATAACCCAGCTGCATGACATATTATTTAGTAAAAAAAAAATGTGTAGGGGGAGGGGGGCAAACATACAATGCTTAACTAAAAACAGTATGTCATACGGTGAAACCATATAAGCAAGTGTACTTCAGGTCACTAAGCAACTCGAATGGTGTGATGGTGTAGGAATGTAGTGTTAGCCAGACAGCTCCAAATTAAAAGAGTAAACACTATTCATCCAATATGTCTTGTGGCAGGGAACTATGATGGAAGAGAAAGAGAACGAGAGAGAGAGAGGCAGAGAGAGAGAAAGCTCATTTTTATTAGTGTAAGATAATCAAAAAACATACACCAACAGAGAAAAGAAAGACAGGCGGGACTGAGAGAAACAGAGCAGAAAGATAAATGCAGGCACGCAGTATCAGAATAATCCGAAACACCTTTCGGCCAAGTATGACAGGCACACATGGAATTTGCTTTGCCAACGTGACTCCTAACATGAAAGAACATACAAGAGCAAGAGTAAACATGATGAGATGGATGTTCACTCACATATTAAATTGTCATTCAGACCAAAAATTGAAGGCTGGTTTGCTGTGTGCACTGTAACTCCATTCATATATATATTCAACTGAATGTATGTATATCCACTATGCAGACGTGAAGTACAGGGACTGGAACAGTACAATAAATAACAGGAGTCACTCGTGACTGTAGTGCAATGTCATTCAGTGACAGATAGGTTAGTGGCTTCAAAAAATGAAGGAGAAAAAAATTCAAACCAGCTATTGCACTATTTTTCTGAACAGTGTATCTGCACAACTTCAAGGTAACCCTTCTTCATACTAGCCATAGAATGCTAATTTACACTGCTCAGGGGGTCCGTCTGTTGAGTCTTAAAAAGTATCAGAATTTAAACAATTAATTCTAATTAATTGTAAGTTCTACTAAAATATTGTATTGGATTATGCTGATAAAGATATCTGATGAGTCAATTTCCATTCCACTGTCCGAAAGGTCACTAGGAGGCCTGAAGAATGTTGTTAAAGGAGAAAGAATAATTAAACTTTAGAGTTGGGTGAAATAACTGGTGAATCTGGGAGAATAAAATTTAACAGACATAAAAATTATTTCAATATTTGATTTTTTTAATTAAAAAAGGGCCAAAAAGGACATTTTTTTGTTTTTTAAATTGTAGCCTAGCAGGCACCTCAAGAAGGAGAAGCACAAGGTGTAGATATAAATCCAGTTGGGCATCTGTGGGAGGTACTGAACATACTAGACTGAACATAGAGAGGACCTAAAGGATCTCCTGCTAATGTCTTGGTTCAGGATACCACAGCACACCTTCTTACATCTCAATATTATTATCTCACCTTGCCCACTTTTTGTTAAAAAAAAGATGGTAATGTAAATATTTTATGTATGTATTCTTTTTTTCTCTTACATTTTTATTTAATTTTAAAACATGCCTTTGTTTATGTCTATGAGCACATATTTTTTATTAAAAGTCCAAAGAAGAAAGATGTTATGTGTGAATATATGAAGTGAACACATGGGTCTGCATTCTTGTGTCCCGCACTGTAAATGCTAGGTTGCTAAGGATGTGAGGTATGTACAAACAGTTGGAAATACAACATTGACAACATTAAAGGTTAAACTTCACCTGATAGCAGACAAAACGGCACAAAGCTTGAAAAAACTGTCTCATAAACACAGGTGTTGGGTTTTCAGCTGAGAAAATAGGGGACATGTAATGACAAAAAAGACAAAATTATTAAAAAAAAATCCTCTTGTAAATATCCTCACCATCTCTCTCTCTCTCTCTCTCTCTCTCTCTCTCTCTCTCTCTCTCTCTCTCTCTCTCTCTCTCCCCATCTCTTTCTCTCTCTCTCTCTTGCCCCCATCTCGTTTTCGCTCTTTCTGTCGTTCTCTCCTGTACACTGATTTGGAAGTAACGCAGTGTTGTTTATTTGTGTCATTGTAAGCTTATTAATGATCATTATATTTGAGGTGGAAGGTCTTCAACTAAGCTGTTCATGGAGGCCACATATTTAAATTCCATTAAGAGTGAGTGTGATTTATATGAAATGAACGAAGCAATCAAATCGAAATGATTCATATAATTCTGTCAAGGTTAAGGAGAAACAGAGAGACTGTCCATTACGTACTGCAAAAAAGCTCAGCCCTACTCTTAAATTTCATCTAATTTACCTGTACTTATGGGGCCTGCCTACCTTTAGCTCCATCATACAGGTGACAAATTAGTATCTTCAGTGCACCTTTGCTCAGGTGCTCGAAGTCTCTGCAACTGTACAGGAGGAATGACACTAAATATATTAAGTTGGTGTTTTGATTATACAATTCCAAAATCTCCCCCATATATTCAACTGGGTTAACATATGGTCATAGCAAAGGCCATAGCATACATGCTTTACATAGTTTTCATTATTTTTAAACATCATTTTACCGATCAAACAAATCTGTAACCCCTCATACCCTGTGAATATGTGCTTTTTGTTCTCCTAGAAGGCAAAAGGGACCATTCCCATCAGGATAGAAATGTTTCATCTTAGGGTAAAGTCAGAATCAGTCAGAATAAGTTTATATCGATTTGAACTGACTCTTCCCTCTAAAGTCACAAGTGGACCCAAACCGTGCCAACAAAATGCCCCTTGTAAATCTAAATTCTACTGAAACATTAGGTAAATGATGAGTCTTTGTGACTGAAGCTTTTTATTTATGTCATAGAATATGGTAGGATGTTAAATGCTTCGTTGTATAATGCAGTGCCCGTGTCTTTAAGGATATGCCCTCCTAATGCTTCTCTACTCATTTACTAAGGTTTTTCATTTAAACTGCCAGCTCTCTGTAGACAGTTAGAGACTGTGGCTCTTGTGATATTTGTGATGCTCATTCATACATAGTCAGTTTTGACCAGAGGATCACCACAGACTAGGTATTACTTGGGTGGTGGGTCATTCATAACAAAGCATTAATGCAGTGAATAAAATCGTACTGGTGTGTTAGTGTATGTGAAGTGAAGATTGTGTCGTATGTGAACACACCACAGCACACAATGTGAACAGCTTGAAATTCTTCCTCTGCCTTTAACCCATTCACCAAGTGAAGCAGTGGGCAGCCAGGAACACAGGACCCGGGATCAGTGTGTGGGGACGATACCTTGCTCAAGACTACCTCAGAGGTGCTACTAGCAGTTGGGATTCAAACCCATGACTTTCTGATCGCAGGGCGAATGCCCAAACCACTTGGCCACCAGCTGCCCCTTGGCCACGTGTGTTGGTGGAATGAGCATTTCAGGAGTAGCAGTGTTTTGCTTTGTACATGTCATTGTTGCTGCTTGGATGAGAGTGGTTATATCTAGTCAAGAGCTGCTCTGAAGTCTGATCAGTAAGAAGGGTCTACAGGACAGCTGTTGCAAAACAAAGGCCACAGTCTCTAGATGTACTACAGAGAGGTAAGTTTGGAAGGTAGGTGTTTCCACTAAAGTTGCCAATGATTGTTATTTATGTACTATTATAGGCCTGACTCCAGCAATGGATGAAAATCTCAATCAGGACCTTTAGGCATGTTAGACCAGGATTGCAAGCTAATAGACCTCCAGATAGATTTCTGGTTCACAGTGGACTTCTTGGAGCAGAAATGACAATAACTGCTCTAAAGAGCCTTTGTATGGATGTCTTTTTGAAGAGAATTTTATAGGTTTTTCTGTCAAACCACTCTTTACTGAACACATTGATTTTCCCTGATAAGTGTGGCGGACTTATATCTCAGTGAGACTGGAAAAACACATGGCAAATCACAGGGTTGGCAAAACATGGGGCTCGTCTGTCATCTGATTAGTGACCCAGGAGTGGAAATATAAATAGCACTGACACGGTGGCAGGACAATTTAGTTTCCGGTGAGAGAAAAGCGAGACTGATTGATTCAATTTAATCTACCTCAGCCAGGGCAGTGCTACATGACAAATAGTCAGCCATTTTCTGCTATTGTAGGTGCCCTGCCTCAGACTTGCTTTGTAGGTTCTTGGAAGCAATATGTTTTCTTGTTCAAAAATTAGTGATAGTCTTTGGACCAGATGCTCTCAGGTTTTTACGTTCCTGTTATGCCTAGCTCGTGCTTCCTTTGTGTGTCAAGATCCCCCGGGCTGTTGAAGTCTGCTTCTCTCGGCGGCCTGAATGTGTTTGGTTCACAATGTCCGTGTCATTCAGGACTTTTGCCTACTGCTCATGGGTATCTCCTTTGTCTGCTGCCCTGGACTTTGTGTGTTCGCTATGTGCAAGCCTCTCTCATCAGGAGTGTGTAGCCCAGCCCCTCTGTGAGTAAGTATGTGGCAGGCCCCTTCTGTGAGATCCAATGATCTTACCCCTGGTGCCTTGTGTGATTGTTTTGTGTAGTTTCCCACTTTTTAGGTCTTTGTGCAGCCGGCCCTTGGTCCTCACTCTCATGGGCATTGTAGATATTTGATCCGTATCTTGTTACCTCTTGCTGCATGAGCTAGTGCACCCTTCGGTGTTTGCTGCCTGTTTCCTTTTTTTTCCACAGTAAAACCAGCTCCTGCATATGTGTCCCATTTACCACACCCACAACCCACGTGACAAGCTCCAAGTTTAGAACTGAAATGTTGCTGAACCCAGCAAAACTGCAATTGTTAAAAATAAATTAACTAACAAAATAAACAAACTTAAAATTAACGTGAACATAGTAAAGACTCACGTGTGCTTTTTTTGGGTGAAGTTTGTCATTTTATTTTATGTGTTATTCATGTATTTTGTAATTCTGTATTGTGTTGCTTGCCTCACCAATCACTGGCTGCTTTGGGAGAAGGAAGCTGTAACACAAGCCACTTGATCTACCCAGAGATAAAATGAGTACAATGTTGCACACCAGTTCTGTGCCCCTACAAATTGTGCAAAGACCTATTTATTTTTTAAACACAGTTAAGATCAAATCTAGCACAGTGTGCTCCAACCCAACCCTGATTCTGGAGGCCCTCCTGCCTTTCTCATATTAGCATTTCCCCTGCTCTAATACACCCACTTCAATCCAGGAAAGGCTCATTAGTAAGGTTATTGGTTAGGTTAGGTGTTTTGGGAGCATGGAAAACACTAAAATGTGCAGGGCAGGGACACCTCTAGGACCAAGACGAGAGAACACTTACTTAATTGATTTCAAGCATATTGAATATATTAGTTTATTTCTCAAGCATTACATCAACTACTCAGTGTGTGTTCAGGTACTGAAAATCAGCATGTGAGCATGACAACACCGCTTTTTATCTGGTCGGTTGCTATTGAGCTCATTTGCATTTAGAACATCCAGAAGGAGACATCAGAGACAGCAGGGTGTGTATTGGTGAGTTGATGTGTCAGTTACATGTGTTATATTGGAATCATATTATACCATGCCATAAAATGTTTATGTAAATTATCAAAAACAAAATCTGTAAGAAAATTTGCATGATGTCATGAATGTGCTCTGTATTTAGCCCTCCAAACGTGAAACACCTTTCCACTAGAAAAAAAACAATTGCAGATTAGAATTTACAGTATCTAATAACTCAAAACCCCTGAAATATTGAACAAATCACTGAATGCTGACTAATCATCTCGGTGTCTAGTTTTATAAATAATTACTTTTAAATAAAAAAATATTTAATGTATTCATATTTCATGTGTTTTTAAACTTTTGATAATAACACCACCAACACCGCAGGGGAGCCAATCCTGCCCTCTGAATCCACCTATGCTGCTGAGTACTCAAGGCTAAAGACAAGCTACTTCTGGTTTATCTGTCTGGCTCAGATACAGAGAAAAATGCACCTTCTACATTCTCCAATAACATTAGACTATATCCTGCACTGCCTACTTGTTTCCAGGCAACAGAGAGGTGTATGGAAGAATTGTAGAGGCTGAGTGTATGGCAGCATTGCTGTACATCTGATGAGACTAGAAATCTTATCAGACATCCTGTGGCTCTAAACGAGCTCTTATGGGAGCATATGCAAAATAAGCCAAAGCCCAAAGACATCAAGCCAGGGGTGACCAGAGAAATAAAAAGATCAGTATCTTCTTATCTTCAAACGGCCAGTATGGCCAGACTACGTATATCTGATACCCGGAAAGGTCAGTGTAGGCATGGCTTTTCCGTCTAAAAAGAAAGGCACACTGCTATGTAGTGGAGTTCCTCTGGTCTAAAAGGTTAACGGGGAGTCAGTCTGAATGCTAGCCTGCTCTTGGCAAAGTGAGGACCTGAAGTCCAGGCTCGGAGTCCCACAGTATCAGAAATGACATGATGAGCTCACAGTTGTCACATTAGCCAAGGCCAACTCCTATTACAACTCTTTTTTTCAGTCCAGGATGGACCAATGAAAGGGTGCAGCTGGGAAGGACCATGCAGCTCTGTGGCTTTCACTCTGAAAATTCAACATCATTGACGCACATTGGTCTACTATAGATATGTGATCGCACACACACACACACACACACACACACACACACATTGTGTATATATTTATGAACTTACTCAAAAAACGTACTGTCTGTCTAATCACTTATGTATCAGAAAGTGGATGCCTTAGAACACACTTGCCAAGTTCTAATTTCTAATTTCTATATTTTTCACTTCACTTCACGCTCCGTTTTCTGCTGTGGTCTCATGAAGACATAAACAAAGTGGGCTGCTAAGCACAAATCACAGTTGCTCTGAAGTCAGTTGTGAACAAAGCACATAATTGTTGGGTAGTTTCTGCACACTCCATCACTTACTCAGGATGTGTTTGTTTCCACATTAGTATGAATAAACAAAGTTTTTTATAATCTTTGAAAAAACACTAATTTGGTAGAATTAAGACGGACAAAATCTATGGGGCCTCACTTTACAGACACTTCTGTGTGGAATCTTCTTGTAATGTAATGGTTTGGATTTTGTAAGTTGATGTGGAAGTTTTTCTTGTGTGCATTATAATCAAAGATGATGAGGTTTAAATAAAAAATAGAGGGAAGGAAAGGGGATATATGACATAGGAAACTTGATACAATTATAAGATCTAGAAATCAGATAGAAGCACCAATGTAAATTAGCATTAGCATTATTGCGGTTATGCTATTTGGTTAGCAAAAAGTATTTGTAATGTTTTTGCATTAGACGTTGTTATATGTTAATGATCATATGACAAAATTTCAGAAGTTCATGAAATGACATTTTAGAGTTTTTCCTGCTTCCAAAAGACCTGATCCAAGTAATCACTTAATAACCCGACTGTTCTGGAGCTGAAGTGTGTGCAGGGCAGGGGGTACTCCAACACTGGTTTGTGAACCACTGCTTTATAACACCCTTAACTGTGATAAAATCGCAAAAGTGCAAAGTTGATTGCAACATATTGCTTTAATGAGCTATAAGACTAATTTTGAAAGATGTTCTTAATTCCTCTGCAGTTTAGTGTCAGTGGAGATTTTATCGAGACTAAATGTGCTCCGGACAGAGAAGATCAGTTTATAAGGTGCAGGATTTAGGTGAGCATATGGGTAGGAAAGGTTCTGGCTGCTTGTTCAGCTCAACATCAGTATGCCTCATCACACACTACAGGCAAGGTTTCTTTACCTACCCAGGAGCCTGAAGAAAACAGATCAATCACCACAAAACCATGACGCACCTCACCTATTAATTTTTATCAGCCGCCATGTTTCTAAGACATGATTTACAAAATGATCATCAAATAAGGTTGCAGAGCATGAAAACGATTTCCTTTTCATCTCAACGTTTGCTGAAACACGTACTGATAATAAGTCTGGGTGCTAGCAAATTGATCCCTCCTCTATGCACTGCATTCATAAGAACACAGTGTGCAAAGCAAAGAGCTGCAATGTGGGAAGGTTGAATGATACTATTAATGGCGCTCAGGGCAGTTATAAGATCATTTCTTTAGAGACAGCTTATACCCCTACCCCATTCGTTTCTGTTACAAGGTTGGAGCATGTCTGACTGGACTGAAAAAGAGGGTCCTGCAATTATTTTTTTCAGTGACTGTTCATTAGACTGTTCAGACCGGTAAGGTCATGTCCAATAGAAAGT
The DNA here is from genome assembly GCA_037576975.1 of Alestes dentex. Lineage (NCBI taxonomy): Eukaryota > Metazoa > Chordata > Actinopteri > Characiformes > Alestidae > Alestes > Alestes dentex. Next base: position 8,214,476 of record JBBIGA010000146.1, read on the forward strand.
AACCTCAGTGGGGTATATCTGAAGGAACACAGTTATTTTATTCTGCTCATCTATTCAGCTCCTTTACATGGAGCAGTTACAAAGCAGAGATTCATGATGGTCTCTCAAAGAGCTGGGCAGATCTAAGATTGTATTCTCCCCTGTAATGGACTGCTGTCAGAGATGCAGATAAGCAGCAATAAGAAGAAATCTGCAAGCTTTTGTTTGCATATGCTTCTTATATTCCTCCCATCCTGTGTGTATAGTGGCCTATAGGGTATTGCCTCATCTGCCCCTGCCATTAATATCTTGGTACACTGGAGATCAGTGGTTTAGCCCCTAATCAGTGCTTTTGTAAGGTTTGGATAGTTGTAAAAAAAAATCTTGCATTTATTACATGTTGTATTTTGTGAAATCTAAATACTTAATGAATACTATATTGTTACATGAAACTCTACCAGCAAAATGATCAGGAGAATGTAACATAATGTAATATAAAGGAGAATGAACATAATATTTTTTTTACTTTATCAGGCCAGCCTAAAATGACACTATGTCCTAACAAGCAGTTTAAGTTAAATGGCGTCATTCAACACAAATAAATAATTTTAATGAAACAATGGAAAAAATAACAGAACATTTTAATAAGAAGAAAAACTTTCAACAACTTTTAGTAAACAAGAGAAGATACTTAAACATGCCAAAAAACTCCAAAATCATGAACTGTATTGTTGTAGCCTCTTTCCACAGGCCCACTAGTAGGAGACATATTAAAATAAAATATTTTCTCCCCTTAACTCTAAAATCAGACAACCTATAATCCTGTATGGATTGTACAGGAAAGTAGACACATATAAAATGTTCTTTTTTAAATAGACATTCTAAAATAACACTGATCCCCGAAGAATGTACATAAATGTAAGTGAATTTAATAAGCTCGTATGTAGAAATGATCCAAGTTTTAAAAATGCTAATTGTGTTTGCTTCCAGTCTAGGGGAACTCCTGGGCTGCACAGTTCTTCCCTCACACAGCTTCCACGGCTGATTCAATTCATCAGCTCATTATCCCCTTATTAATGAGCTGAATCAGGTGTTCCAGAGCATGGGAAACACAGTTTTGCTAAACGGTGGTCCTCTGCAACTAGAAGTGTGAAGTGCTGCTAAACAAGGGTCAGTTTGTCTGACTGGGTCAGACTGATTGCATGTGTAGACATAATTCTTCTGCTTCTCATGATGTGGAGTGTAACACACATGTAACACATGGGTAAAGTATATCCTGATGCGTTTAAAGTTATTTAATTTCTCAGATGTGATGTACTTCATGAGTTGTCTTCCATCCCAAAATGGGACGGAAAACCCCTGTTCCTGCCCAAAGACTTCCCTTATTGTGTCATGCTTATTGTCCATGATGACTGATTGCCCAGTTAGAAAGGTTCATTAGTGAACCAAAATTTGGGGCTGGGAATGAACTCTTTATTTTTAAGAATATAGCTGAATGTCATTTTTTTTCAATACTAGTCCCCTAGTAGGTTAGCTTCCTACACACTGTTATTAAACAGCTCAGCATGCTTGGAGAAGGATTGCCTGTTCTGTGAAGTAAAAATTTTCTTCCTCGTACTAAATGTGGAAAGGGAGGATCATCCTACCCACCCAGAGAGAGCAAGGCCAGTTATGCCATCCTGGACTCCTGGCCACAGATGGGTGTGGCATAATTTGGGATCAAACTTTTCATCTCCCCATCATTTAACAATCGTAACACATAATCTATATTGGTAATGATTTTTTTCCGGCACCCCATCACTGTTCTATTATAGACTCCCCAGTGTATTTAATCTCTAAGAAGGATAAATCATTAACACCTAGGCTAGCAAGATGAGGTGATCAACTCAAACATTTTTTTCAGCATAAAATAAAAAAATTGATTGACTGGGTCGTGCGTGCCATCAGGTGGTGTCAGGTTGTGACTGAAAATAAAGATTGATTTTTCTTTCCTTCTGGTCATGATCATCATAAATGAACTTACATGTGACTTGTTGACTAATGACACAACTGTGGTGGGTTTGATCAGCGGGAAAGATGAGGCAGCATACAGAGAGGAGGTGCAACGGCTGACGGACTGGTGCAGAGTCAACAACCTGTCCCTGAACGTGGAGAAAACAAAAGAGATGGTTGTTGACTTCAGGAGGGC
>JBBIGA010000146.1:8216742-8234588 GCA_037576975.1 Alestes dentex
GTGTGTGTGTGTGTGTGTGTGTGTGTGTGTGTGTGTGTGTGTGTGTGTGTGTGTGTGTGTGTGTGTGTGTACACATGCAAATGTTTCTTAATAATTCATAGACTACGGCATCACTTGAACTAAGTACAGATGCAGATTGTGAATGTTCATTAAAATACATGGTTCTGTCTTGCCCTTGTGCTGTCTAGAGGGATGGTCCTAGTGGCTATCAAAAAGGTTTCAAAGCACTCCTTGAATGAGACCAGAACTGCCTTTGATATGCACATCTGTGTGATGAAAGCAAGAGAACATGCAAATCTGAAAGCCTGATTTGGGCATTCTTTGTTTCTTATCACGCTCCATACTGCCTGTTGAATGAGCATCTGGCTTCTGTGGATTTGGGCTTCTGTTGAAAGTGTGGGGCCTTGTTCTTAAATGATTACTTATGTTCTGAAAAGATATCATAATGTCACAGCTCATGATAAAAATGGTCCAGAAATTGTTTGTATGATTCCTTGTAAAAAAGTGTTCTTGTTTTATACCATAGGTAAAAAATGTGATTGCTCAGGAGGGCTTTGGCCGGCAGAAGAGGGGCTACCGAGACATCAATGACATTGACGTCAGCGTGAATGACCCACTTTTCTCCAAGCAGTGGTATCTTGTAAGTAATTATGGTTTGTATTGTCTTCATGTTGTCTGACCTTCAACACTGGGGCTATGTATACCGAATTAATCTGAATGGCTGATGACTCTTGATTTAAATAATTTTTCTCATTAGCAATTGATGTCGACAGTGAGGAGCAAGCTAGCGTCTTTTAAGCGCCTGATCCATTTCTCCACGGCTTTATCATGTATGGGAAGCTGTGTCTGCCTTATGAAAAGAGACTGTCCTCTTTATTGAGCTTGTCAGTTTGAAATGCTTCCCAGCAGGGTTTTGACAAAGTGTGATATCAATGACCTTTATTTTGCCCCGCTGCGTTCTCATGCTTGTGACTAATTTTCTAATGTCCATGCACCTGGAAAGCTCAGCTCATGTGACGTGTCCATATTGTGTCACTTATTAGATAAATACAGGGCAGGCGGATGGCACTCCTGGGTTGGACCTCAACGTGGCTGAGGCATGGAAGATGGGCTACACTGGAAAAGGAGTGACCATCGCCATCATGGATGATGGTGTGTTCTTCTGTTATCAGTAGTTAACTCCTAATGATGCGGCGTAGATTGTCCGTGGCTGATACGAAGCATCCATGTTAGCTGTTGTTGTTTTCATTTAAAGAAAACAATTTTTTTCCCTACTGATAAATTTCATTTTGGTTTTTTTTTTTGACAGGCATTGACTATCTACACCCAGATCTCGCCTCAAATTATGTAAGTAGACTTTTTTTGTATGCTTATGACCGTGTGCATGGTATTTTTAGTTTGTCCAATTCCTTGCATATAAGTTTAGGTGCTATCGCCATCCTACTTCAAGGCCAAAGTATTCTCGCTCCTTCGCAGAGCTAAGAGTGCCGTATTAGCTACTTAATGTGGCCAATGCAGAAACCACAAAGGTTTCTGCATTGGCCACAAAGGTTTCTGCATTGGTGTATTTTCAGTGGCCTGCTGTTTCTGTTGTAGCACTGCCACTTCAGTGACTTCAAGAAATTGTTAAACCAACACATATCACGGCATTCGTTTATTAACTAAACAGCAGTTCTCAAACAACTTTTAATCTAAAGCCCCCTTTGTTGACAGTAAGTGCCACTGTGCCCCCCACCCCACTCAGTATGCAGGACAAGCATGGTTCGTTCAGGGTTATGATTCATGATAACACAGAACCTCATGTTCTGTTGCTTTTATACAACAAATAAAGAACACAGTAAAGCAAAGAATCCTTAAACATTGTGTCTAATATGTTTCGATATTGGTGAGACCCTCTGCCAGACAACGTGGAAGCCTTTTGTAGAGTATTGAGTTATTAGTGTTGCATTGTCAGATTAGTGCTCATCTAAACTCATTCATAAGGTAAAGTTTGGTATTTACCAGGTTCACATGAATGTGGCTTTATTCAGCCAGTATGTAACACAGGTCAGCCTGTCTTGTTTGCTCAGTTGAATTCTGTTCATTTCTAGCTAATTCCAGTTTGTTTAATGCTAGTTGCTCTGCTGAGCTTGTTCAGGGGCAGTAGCAGGTGTGGAATTTGATGCAGGTCTGGGGTCACACTCCTCTGAATCAGAATGTGATCAAACAGCCTGCAGCCAAGATATTACCCATTAAAACAATTCTAATATATTCAGTTTTTATGTGCTAAAACAGAAAACTAAGATGATGCTCAGTAGAGTATTACCTCAGTCTTCTACTTTAGCACAGACAAAAACGGAAAATGAATATATTAGAAACTGTTTTTGATGTTCTAAAGTTGAAAACTTTACCTTAATAATGTTAAGGTAGCACACATTAGAGTAATACAGTCATTGTTTTTAAAAATTAGTTTAATGCCGCCTAACAAATCAGATTTAAGTGCTGGTACTGTTGTATTATGTTAAACTGATTTATAATTTTGGGGCACTCATAAGGCATTAGGCTGCATTAGACTAAATTACGCATTGTTATTGGGGGGGGGAGTTCCACAAACTATGACATACTATGTTAATAAACTTCAACAATAGAACTCAATAATAGTTCATCTGGGAAAATGGTAAAATATAAACCTTCAGTTTCTTACAGTGATTTAGTTCATCTGTGCAATCCCATTTTCAAACATTTACTGGCCATCAAAAACCTCAGTTTTGGTTCTGAGCACTAGCCTCCCATTTAGTGTCATTTTTCATTGGAACTTGTATATATTGAAAAATTACTTGCAAATATGCACACAACCGTTCTAGGTGGTTGAAAAGATAGACTTCTTTCTTTTCATTTCCACAGATGACACATTTGGGTCATGTATGCAATCAGATCTGCAGCTAATGAAGGGTTTTTTTGCCTGCTTGGTGAAATGGGAGCAGACTTCTCCCTGGCAATTAAGAAACACTGCCGTTCTTCCATCACAAATGTTGTTCCGCTGAGATTTAGGGATGCAGCAAAGCAGAGACTGAATAAATATCTCTGCATTTTTATCCCTTCCTGCGGTGAACACGCTCTCTCTGGAAGGAAGCAGACAATTTAACAGCCACACAGTTGCCGTGTTATGAGGCTGGCAGCCTCGTCTGCACTGAGGGACCCTGATTCCAGGCTGGAGTGTGAGAGTGCAGTGTGTGGGCTCCGGGTCTGGCCGTGCCTTTGAACACAGATGAGTCTTAACCCAAAAATAACCTTTGCTTATCTGCGGCGGTGGGTGATGCCAGCACATGCTCCACTGGGCTGATGTCTCCAGCCGAGCTGGGCTGAAGCAGTCGTTTACTGCATCCTCCCCTCTGCTTCCATTCCTTTCCCCTCCTCCCCCCTCCTCTTCACTCCTCTCCTCTCACTGCTACTGTTTTATTTAGTGCCAGTTCCACCCAGAAGCTCCTCTCCGCTCCGTCTGAATTATCACAACACATGCAGGCATCTGTGTAGCAGCATTCACAATTTACCAGCAACACCCTCAGAGCCAGAAAAATTTAAAAAAAGAACACCATGTTCTCCCCTCGCAACCCCCCCACCCCACTCTACCCCTGGACATTTGTGGTAGTGGAAGATGAGACTGTGGTGTGGGGGGAAAAAACATCCTGGATAAATTCGCTGGCTAATGTCTGATGAAGAGGGAATTTGTGCAATCGTTTGAAGTTTGTTTTTTTTTGTTTTTTTGACAGTGGACTGCGTTTAATTCATCGCTTGATAATCGAACTATTAGGCAGCAGCCAGATGGAGGTTTGCCAGAGCCTCCCTCTCTCTCTCTCTCAATCTCACATGCTCTCTCACGTTCTCTCTCTCTATTTGTGCCAGACACACAGCAGGGAACAGAAGAAATCCCAGGCTGTTGTTGTTCAGTTCGGCACAGCTTTATGTATATCTTTCAAAGTACAGCTATCTTCCATCAAGTTGCCATGGCAATGACATGGTGTCATTCAAACACAGCATCTATGTTATAAGCCTTTTTTTTTCTTTTTTCGCTATAAGGAGCGCTGGAGTGTTGAGCATCAGAAATAGCAATGTTGCAAAATACTGTTCGCTAAAACACATGGCAGTGATTATGGTGGCACACTACTTTTGTGTAGAAACGTTAAGGATATTTAAATGAGCAGGTCAGAAAGGTGAAGGGAAAAAGTGATGTAACAGTGATGTTTGATTGTGGAGGGTGTCACACATCTTGCTGATGCAGAAACATGTTTACATGGACACCAATAACGCAGTCACCATCTGATATTGGTGGATAGCTGATTATTCACATGTCCATGTGTAAATAGTACACTGTGATAAGTGAAGCTGCTACTGGATTTCAACTAATGTGGATTTAAGACAGCATTGTGGCAGGAAGGTCCTGGCCAGGGGACGCTAAAGGTCCTTTCTGTCTCGAGGCTGTTCCTCTGCCTCTCTACAAGTACTGGGACTACTGCAGGACCCCCACATTAAGGATAAGTGGGTCAGATAACATATGGATGAATTTAAGGCTGGTAATTATTTAGCACATGTGTCCTGTCAATCTGGTATGCTGCCTTTGTATTTGTGTGTGTGTGTGTGTGTGTGTGTGTGTACAGCACTGGACACAGCACTGAACGTCATGTGTAAACATGCACATACTGAGGTGTGTTTGGGTAGCCGTTTGTGTGAAAGTGTGTCTCTTTGAAGGGCAACATGAGTGACAGCATTTTTGGGAGGACACAGCTGTGGTGGAGTTGGGAAGGATGGAAGAGTTAGAGTAACAGCTAGGTACGCAAAACTAAAGAGTGAACAAATTCATTACTAAGAACTTTTTTAATTAACTTAAAACAAGTTGAATTAATTATGGGCAAAATCTGATGTTTTGCTAATATCAGATTATTTTGTTCATGTAATGTTACTTACGGTATGAGTTTCTTGAATAGTAACATTGCTTGTACCTCCTTCCAGGTACATACAGGGAAACCCTCATAACCTCTGGTGTCATCTTTTGCCCTCCTCTTTAGATGGAAGTAGTTGTAGCCTGGTGATGTGAATTGTTAAGAAAATGTTCTATTCTTTTTTTTTTTTTTTTTCTATAATCACCACTTTGCTCCCGATATAAGGGTAATAGTGCTGCCAGGCACCCATTACTTCACAGCTCCTGTAATCAGACTTGTGCCATTTGAATGCTTCGGTCTGTTATTGTCCCAGCTGGTAGTCTACTTACAGTGAGTTAAAGCGGTATTTGCGCAAGATCTTCAAAAAAGGAGCAATTTGAGCAGTTGTCCACAGTGAAATATTTTGTAAATCTGCTTTTTTTGTGCACACGCATGAGTCTTGACGCAATTATTCTTGAGTTTACTTGATCTTTCGTGAGCTTAATGTTCAAACATTATTATGACATGAGCTAAAGTATACGGCATGACTGGAGGCAGTTAAACAGAACAGAATTGTCCCTTACTTAGATGACCAGAAAACACACACTTCAAAAACAGCCCTTTTGCAGAGCTCTGTGGTCTCCAATAACCTACTATGAGAGAAAAGAATAATAGGTATGTCCAATCAGCTGATTACTCTGCCACTCCTGCTCATCGTCCTATTCTGGTTCTGTTCGGACCACATCCTTGCCTGCTATCAACTTGGAGAGGATTTTTGACCAAAACTCTTGTAGTGCATTGACTAATCTATTTCGTAACCTCTTCACACAGACCCCCTACTGGTGTAGTTGCTGGTGACTACACTAGAAAAAAAGGTTTTTGTTAAACAATTGTGCTTTAGTGGCTTCATCAGAGCCTAAAAATCCCCTGCCAGCACAAGAACATCTTCTTTGCTTACAGCTTCTGATTTAGCACAACTCAACAATGGACATTACATTAAATGAGTATTATTGTTTGTAGTGAGAAAATGTGCAATTTTTTGGGTGGAACTATTACTATTGGGCAAATGTGCAATTTACAATTCTGGTACATTACTACTGTCTTTGTCAATGCCTGTCACTCCACTGTGTACCTGTGTGTGTGTGTGTGTGTGTGTGTGTGTGTGTGTGTATAGATATCCACAGTGTTCTTATATTTATTTATATATCCACCCTGTACTTATATACAAACATATATGTGTACATACAAACATACTTATCTAAGTTTACAAATAGTTTACATATAGTTTTCATATACATAAATATATGTATATATTTTATAATACATGTGTCCATATTCTAGAATGTATGATGTATATTTTATACTGTATGTTGGTATAGTATTTTATTCTATTCTATTGTTTTTTTAATTTTTTTACTGCTCTTACCATTGTACTGTCAACTTCCTGCCGTGATAATGCAAATTTCCCACTTGTGGGACTAATAAAGGTTTATCTTATCTCTTATCTTAAAACACCAGATGGTACAGCTGGTTTGCTCAGTCTGCTACTGACCATATCATGGTACACTGTCTCTACTGGTTACAATGGTATTGCATCTCATAGACAAATCCCAAATCATCTCATAGATAAATCAGCGACTTATTTGGGAGGATGACCTACTATTCATTTTAATTGTGATTTAATTGGATTATATTAATAAAAATGTCTAAAGGGTCACTTTACACTCATCTGGCGAAACTGCTAGTAGTGATACAAACTACTGTGGAAAATAATAGCAGTTCACCAACCGTGATCAGGCAATTCTGTAATAATTGTAATAGTCCTAGCCCTCACTCAGATCTGTATGCATGAGGGAGAGAACCGCCGTTTAACTTTTTCTATGCACATGGAGTTTTAATTGCACATTTAGGCTCATGTGTCAGTCAGATTTTAGCCCGAAACTAGCTAAAAAGTGGGGTTTGCGAGGAGAGAACATGGTCTTTTTTTAAAAACACATTTGGACTTGTACTAGCAACCCACATCACAGCACCGTTAATTAGCTGATTAGGATAATTTCTATTAGAGCAAACCCAATACGCAAGCCAGGTGTAGTCGAGGATCAGGGTTGAGATCCACTGTTGTAGAGAATCTCAGTGCTTGGTGCATTTAGGACATGTCTGCGTGTAGACAGCAGGGACTCTTCAGCTTGTACCACTGGTCTGTATGTCAGTGTGTCTGCCTACTTTACACTGCTATAGTGGTTAGACCCAGACTGGCAGTGTCAATACCTCTCAGATCCATTCTGTGTGCCTAGTTACCTGCTCCAGACATGTCATTACAATCCGCAATGGCACAGGGATGAGAGGTGCTTTGTCCTTCACTGACTCATCATGATAAATGCCAGCCAGCGTCCTCATCAGCTTGGAGCCATCAACAGCTTCTGTGAATGATCTTTTCAGCTGCAGCCTAATGAATGCTGGTCTCTTCCCACTGTCTGTGTAATAGAGGCTTTGGTTATTGCTAATGTGCACGGCAGAAGGTGAAAGATGTGGCAAAGTCCCACCATCAGGAACAGCTGTCCAGAGCCACTGTCCCACATAAACTGCTGGAACTGATGAGAGAGAGAGAGAGAGAGAGAGAGAGAGAGAACAATTCTGGGCCTCGATTCTCTGCTGGGCAGTACCCGCATTTGTTGGCTTTGCTCTTGAGAGGACCATTTGGTGATTGCGTTTGCTGAATTAATGAGTCTCTGAGAGATGTTTATGGCTGTTGCATCTGTTTCACTGCATCGTTTCTTTCCGACTGGCATTTTACTCTTATTGCCTACTGCCACACTGAAAATAAATTTCGACATAATTGGGGTGTTGGTAGCCCGTGTTTAGTTCCCTGGTGTGACATCTGAGGAAAGGGTGACTTTTAATTAAGAATTTGTTTGCAAATTATTAGCAAAGGAAACAGAGAATTACCATTCCAGAGTATTCCATGCTCTTGAGAGGTCTGGTTTTATGTGGAACCTTGGGTTACACGGGGAGCGAGTGAGACATGGCTGACTTACTTTGCAAAAAACAGAATCGTAACATCCTACAAAGAAAATACATGGAATACATAATACTTATATTAAGTAAAAATGCCTGCCAATGGTGTAAACAATAATTTAAGATTTAAGATTCACTTACAGATTCTTGATATGAGCAAATATATCTAGATTAGAGAAAAAATAAGATTTCGTTTGCAGTTTTCCCTAGATATGTAGTTTTTTTTTCTTTTGCTTTATATAAGCGTTTTCAATACATTTTCTCTAGATTTTTTTGCAGTGTGTGAGTATTATTTTCTCTAAGGGTTCTTTCACACTTGTCTTGTTTGATACAGTTCAGTCTGTCAACTTGTCAACACCCCACTTGTACTAAAATGCACATTAAACCGATAAATTATGGTCAATCGCATAATCAAGAATCTAAATTCATTTCCAGCAGAACCCTGGCTTATTTAGTGCCAAGTTGGAATGAAGCAGGTTTTTCAAAATGGCCCTGCACAAAATGAGAATTCAACATCAGATAATAATATCAAACAATAACTTTGACACATGTACTGTGAGACATGTCTTTGATCAGGCAGAAATAGCAGCCTGATTGTTTCAATTAAAACCGATCAACTTAATTAGTCATTAAGACACAGAGAAAGAACATATCGTTATTAAGCATATCTGTGGCATGCTTATAATATAGTTTGCTTGTATAAAGTAAAATAAAATCGTCAACTTGGACAACTTTGTTAGGGAGAACACATAGCTAAAGGCCATGTATTTTTTTGTGGAATGCCAAACAATTTTGTAGCTGAACAGGATGTGTTTTAGCACCATGGGTCATGCTTGACACTGTCCTGAAACAGAGACCTTGATGAAACTTGAGACAAACTTTCCATCCATTCTGAGCAGCGGAGTCAAAGCCCAGAGGCCACTCACTCACTGTGTGAGTGGTCCACTCCTTGACAACAGGTACTGAGGAAATCTGGCTGGCTGGATGGGTACACGGTGAAGAGACCGCAAGCCATCTGCTTCCCCCTCTGCCATGCCATCAGAGCTGGAGTTATAGCTGACACCTCCAAAGCTAGGAGGTCGTCTTGTCTTTGTTTGCTATACACCTCAAGAGTATCAGTGTAATGCCAGTTGTGTGATGTCCACTCACTGAAAGAAAGAAAGCTTCATCACATGGCTGCATACCTAAGGTCAACCCTGCTTTGATTAAATCAGTCGTGTAGTGTTCATGCTGTGTGGACCCTTCAGGAGTTAGAACAGAGCGGAGCTTTGGATTCTAGCAGAGCTGATAACATAATCCAGTGTTAAAGGTATATTTTTTAGGGCTGGGCATGTTAACGCGTTATTATCGCGTTAACGCATTATTTACTTAACGCCGACAATTATTTTATCGCATGTTAACGCAGGTTTTTAAAAACCCTTTTATTTTGAAAGTTCGTACTTTTTGTGCTTGTGAGTGCGCGGAGCATGCAGCTGTGCATCTCGGCTGGCTTTCACGGGGATGAAGCATCCCGTTACTTTTGTAAAAGTGTTGGGATGCCTGACCATTACACCAACAGGGACTTCAATAACACTGCATTAGGATACATAGACTTTAGTACGGAGCTGGTCCCCCTTTGCAGCTGCTATAATGGTTCCGCACCCCATGTTCCAGAACTATTCATCCAACATCAGTACCTACTATTGAGGCTGAACACGATCAAATCCTCACAGGAATGTTCCAACCATAGTGTAAAGTCTTCCCAGTAGAGTACAGCAGCAAAGAGAGGACAGATACCCAGATGATATTCTTGATTTCAGAAGAAACATATGTCTAAAAACTTCTTATGATGGACAGTACAAATGCCCACAAGTCAACATACAATACAGTAACCCGCCGCTTTTCGAGGGGGTTATGTTCCAAGAGCACCCGCGTATAGTGAAAACCGTGTTGTTGTGAAGTGGTAACAGAAAGCCTAAAAATGTCTATTGTTATAGTGTAAACCCTAATTATGCCCACAAATATGCTCCCAAAACACTTTAATTTCATTTCACTCAGTTTAATACATTACCCTTAACGAAAATGTAATGGTAAACCCGTATTCGTACTGTAGTTTATACTGAACTCCCGCAGTTCTGATATATAGGGGTAATACTGATATTACCCCTATATAGACTGTACTGTAATTCATGCACAGGCTTTTTTTGGTATAAGCAGGTAAATACAGTAATACATTAATTTAATTTGCTGTAATAACAATGCAGGGCTTTAAGAACACTCGAGATGCTCCACAGGGGAAATTCTGGTCTGCAGCTGCCACACATACGTCACAAGGCACCAGCCAATCAGCAGCAAGGATATATAAATAACATTTTTGGATTGGCTATTTTCAAACCTCCCGCCTCTGAGTACAGCGAGGGATGCGTCAAATGGCACCAGCCAATCAGCAGCAAGGAGAAATAAATAGTGTTCTCGGATTGGCTACATTCAAACCTCCCGCCTCTGAGTACAGCGGTATTTCACAATCCCAAGACGCCTTTCTTTGTGTTCTCTCGTCAGTAACAAAACATTTAATGTTATTTTTATATAGAAATGTAGCTGAATTTACGTTAATATTTATGTTACAAAATTAGTAGATTTTTTTTTTCTTAATAATTTAGCACTAAACTGGATAAAAAATGATATATTGCCACAAAAAAGCGGTGACGTCTGGGCCTCGTCCGCCACGCTCCCTCGTCCTCATGCAGGGTTTATGTTTGGGCGAGGTGCTTAGCAACTCAGCACAAGGACAAGGGGGCATGGGGCCAGATGTCACAAAAGCAAAATGCGGAGGATATCTGCAGTTTCCACATTTGAGGGTACAAGGGTTTCAGTGAAAAATGATTGGTTCGGTTCTCAGAAAATTACGCGTTGAACTAAAACCGCGACTGCTGATCCACGTTATAATGGGGGTTTACTGTATATGGAAAAAGTAATGGGACATCTGAACATTACACAAACAGGGACTTCAATGACACTGCATTCAGATACATAGACTTTCATATGGAGCTGGGCCCCCTTTGCAGTTGCTATAATACTCTGGACTCTGAGGGGAACTTGTTTTTCTATAACAAGTAGCTTTGGTTTTATATTTGATTGGATTACATTAATGTTTAAGTTATATTTGAACTGCAGCTGTGTAACTGTTAAAGGAAACACTGCTGTTAAAAAGCTCCTTATTTGTTTGCAAACCAAATGTTATTGCACTTTTGTTCAGCTAGCAGTACTTTTTAAAATAAAAGTGTAATAATACATAAATAATGTGCTACTTTTGAATTTATTTAATTTTGCATATAACAATGCGATTAATCGTGATTAATCACAAAAACCATGCAATTAATCACGATTAAAAAATTTAAATCGTTGCCCAGCGTTAATATTTTTCTTAAAGCTTTAAGATGAAGTAGACATCTGTTAAGGTCACACATGAAAGCTTTGTCATGATAGAGAGGCTCCTTGCCACAGAATGACCACCTCAGGAGGTGTCTTGACACATCACTGCTCATTCGCATTTGATCGTGCCCACAGTTCAGTTAGGCAAGCACTGAAGTGGCTTATGAGAGACCTTTGCAAATTCTTTGGAAATACAAAATTTCTCCTTCTCTGTCAAATTGTTGTTTCTTAAAGGGGAAACATTTCTGCACCATGGAAATTGGTAATATGTAAACAACATCATTCAGAGTGGTTTGATGTGAAATACTCTATTATAGAGAAAATTACTGAAGAGTTGCGGCAGAATTGTTCACAACAATGTTCATAGGAATCATACACCCTCTGAGAAGTCCCTCACAGGAAGGTATTACCTAAAAAGTTTACGACCATGCTGCCTGATGCTCGAGACATTGTTTTACAAGGGTTCTGATATGTTTTCAGCCTAAAATATTTTGAGAAATATCTCAGGCAAAGTAGTACCTAAAGGAAATGTATATCTCCAGATCTATAGTCATTACATGTAAGAAAACGCTCAGGAAACCTGTGTAGGTTCACTAGTCATTTTGCATAGCGGACAAAAAGTCTGTTTTATCTCTAGTTCATATCACCACTATTGTAAAAAAAAATCTGAGTGTTTCTGTACAGTCTCTTTATGTTAAGTCTCTGAATCTCTGATTAAATTATACAGAAATTTTGAAAATGGTTGGAATTCCCTTGGAAAGGCTTGAATCCAGACATCATTCAGTATCTTAAGAGAGACTGATCGTCTCTAATTGCTAATTATTTTTGTAGACTGCCTTTACATTCAGCTCTTCTCAGCATCTTGAAATGTACTGCTGTATTAGTCCCGACCTACTGTGCTTTCACTACCATAATTTACGACTACCGATGAGAACAGCCAATATTTTCTTCTTTCAGAACGCAGAGGCCAGCTATGACTTCAGCAGCAATGACCCGTACCCGTACCCCCGCTACACGGATGACTGGTTTAACAGGTAATCAGTAGTCCGTCAGTGGGTTTGGTTTTGTGACTCAAGGCTGTGAGAGGGTTGAATGGGGTTGCGGGAGAGGAGCGAGGATGAGTGTACTGACCCGAGACTGTGTTTCCTGGTGGTGGTTAGCTGAAGGACTGCTTGCTTCTCTGTATTGATTTTCCTTACACGTAACCCCATTAAGTCATCTTTCCCTCTAAGCTCTTGGCCTGGCTGCATTATTACGGAGCGCATGGCCCGCACTGACTCCTTGTAGCTTGCCATTGTGCTTTCCTTATCAAGCTCATTGAAGGCAACAGAACACAATGTGACGAATAGCATTATTTCAAAACATTGGAGATATTAGAAATTTCTAGATGTTCATAATGTATGTTTTCCCTATGGCTTAAAAATAACACATTTTTGTGTGCCATATGCAAAGGTTTGGACATACCCGATCAAGTTACATGCAGGTCACTTTAATGATACTTTAATAGTTAACAAACTGTCTGGCCTTGGATTATAAACAGCATTAGGGTTAAGTTTAAGATCAGGATTGGATTAAAAGTGCAGTCATATTTAATAGATGTGTAGTTATATGCTAGTTATATCTTTCTGCAAATTTAGTGTATAATTTCTATGTAATTCTTGAATTTAACAAATTGAAAAATAATAAAGCTTAAAATAAAAACATTACAGAGGCCACATTTTGTGTTTAAGTTTTTCCAGTATGTCAGGCTTGGCAGATAAACAGTAATATGTGCATATGAATGTGTTACCTGTGGAGGATTTGTACCTATTTTCAAAACCAACATAAACATGAAATTTGACCAGCAGGGCCCAAACTTTTGCTTATGATTGGATAAGTATATGTGTTTACTTTCATACATTTAAAGATTTATCTTGGTGGGCAAACCAGAGAAAACAAGGCTAACCTGTAATGTCTTAATCAACAAAATGATAAAGATTAGAGTTAGAAAAGCTTTAGAAAATCTAGGTTACACCTTTTGAAATCGTTTGAAATGTTTGTGTGAATAGATATGAATGTTTTTTTATAAATACAGCTGTAGAAATATGGGCTAAAATCTCATTATATTAACATACTTACAAAAATTGTTTCTCCTGTAAAGGTACTATTTTGGATATATGTGGTTTTGTCACAACCCTGGCAATTAGGGGCGCATGATTGTATCATATTATCTGTATTAGCAGATATAAAAATAAACATATTTCAAAATGATATTAAGTATTCATTACATTCTGGAAGAGCAGTACTTACCTCTGGGCTGCTATGCTAATATCCGCTTTTTATTCATTTTACTGCATCGGTAAAAATAAACATTTTATTTCTTCTCCATGCTAATCTAGGAAGATTTAGTCCAGATTTTAGGTTTTACAAATCAGCATGAGCAGAAATATACACAAAAAATATCATTATAACACAGTTCCCATGTTGCTGCATCCGTACTGACAAATTTATATAGTATCATACAAATAGGACATAGAACAAATAGGACACTCTTGTGTCCTCACATTATAGAAAAAATAAAATGTGTGTGTGTGTGCAGTGGTAGATGGCAAGCAGGAACAGAGCCAGAGCAGATTGGCATGCTTGCTTCTTTATCACGCCTGTGCTCAAAGACTCAACCTTAATGAACGCTGACACCTTATAACACCTTCCATCACCACTGCCTTAGCTCTGTCCTCGGCAGCCAGAAGGAGACAGCTCAAGGACACACAATCTAACAAAAAAGATGCACAAGCATGACTTCTTTGTCTTCTCCTCTACATATTTGTATGGGAGTGAGACAGAGGAGCTGTGTGTGATGGCAGCAGTAATATCATCAGTGCTGCAGACTTGCAGGCTAATCAGACTGTTATTTATAAATAGAGCAGCTCTGTCTGGCTGAGAGTGATGGGAGTCACCCGCTGTCTGTCACGCTGGGCTTCCTCCACGGTCAAAGTTTTCTTTCTGTGCTGGTGAGAAAACAACTGTGCGGTTTCCTTATTTAAGAAGGGAAAAAAAGTCGGTTCTAGAAGCATATTCTGTCCTGAACTTTATACCCAATCATGAATTAAACTTCAAGATTAAAGCAATACTCCAGCATTTTTCAACATAAACTGTATCTGCTGCATGTGCAGCTTGTGGTTAATCGCCAACGATCACTTCCCTGTACTTAGTACAGAACAGAAAATCCTCAGACATCTGCCCATTGACTGTTTCACGCCAGCAAGTTTTCCAATCTTTTCCAGCGACAAAGAAACGTGTCAAATTTATTATATGTGCTAATAGCTGGCTATTACAGCACATATTACTGTTTATCTGCCAAGCACTTTACAGATGCAGCAGAGACTGAAAGATGCCTTGGTGAGCATCCCTTTAAGATGACAGCAGAGAGGAGCATTTATTTTTTATTATGAATGTAAAATTTGTGAGTCTTCTCCATTTGACTGTCATGGAAAATATTAAAATGTGGAATCTCACATCAGGCCGTGATTGTGATTTGGAGAGGTGTTAAGTGCCTTGAATCATTTCATAGTACAAAACAGAAATGCACCTCCCATAGAGGGGTCTGGAAAACACAAAGCAAGAGTCAGTTCTGGTTTGACTCCAGTTTGCACAATAGCCCTGCTTAAGTAGTTGTGTGAACCATCAAACTGCTGGAATTCATTGTTTTCCTAATCAACTCTTTAACGTACTGGCAATGGAGAAAGTTACTGTCAGGTGCCAGATGATATCTTTGCCAAAGTATTCAAGCCCCTTGAAAAGTATTAACATTTCCTGGAGTACAAATGATACTTGAACATATTTTTCCAATCAATATTTTCATCATGAATAAAAGCCAAAGTC
This sequence comes from Alestes dentex, assembly GCA_037576975.1. Taxonomy (NCBI): domain Eukaryota; kingdom Metazoa; phylum Chordata; class Actinopteri; order Characiformes; family Alestidae; genus Alestes; species Alestes dentex. Next base: position 8,231,925 of record JBBIGA010000146.1, read on the forward strand.
ACTTAATTCACTGCATGTATTGTATAGAAAATGAATTAAAAGTAGGGTCACTAATTTTAAGTTGATTTGCTTTTGACATCTGCTGAAATTCCACTCATATTTCAGCAGCTGTCAATAAAATAATCCAGATCTCTGTGGCTCCCCCAGGCTCTGTAAATGGGAGAAAAAGCATGTGGTAAGGACCATTTAACATTCAGTCAGTCAAGACAAAAAGGTATATCTACGTGCTTTTCAGTCACACTTCACATGCGCAGGATGTTATCGCAGGCAGTAGCTTAGTCAGCTAGCAAGCGACAAATCGGAGTTCTGATAAGCCACGGCTTTAATGTTTGGTTTTAAACAATTTGATGCCAAAGACCTTTGCACTTTACTGTGAATTGCAATGTTATTTAAATGATAAGGATTAGTTGTAGATGTATTTTGGATGGTGTAGTATATCATCAAAAGATGACAGTGTCCTTACAATGCCATGGAAACAAATAAATAATCTGCATATTATCATTGGTATTTTACTGGGCTGTAGGACTAGTTAAGAACATTAGATTGAACTAGCAGCCTAAAACTAAAATATTGGTCCAGTATGGATTGGGGAGCTAGCTTCTGTGTTGACTGATGATAGCTAGTTCACCGGATGTCCCTCCTGTTACTTCTGTCAGCCAGTTCAAACTCAGTGAACGCCACACTCAGGCATTCCGGTCTAGACAGCATGCTTGTATGTCTTTGGCTGTTAAGTCTGAATTATTAGTGACTCAAGTCGCATCAAGTTGATCATCATTTTAGTTATATACACAGTACACAGTGAGACAAAACAACATTACTCCAGGACCATGGTGCAACACAAAAGCAGAGCACCACAAGACTCCATCAGGGCAGACAGGACACAATGCACAGGATGCAAAGAGTGCCAGCGAGAGAGTGCAAGAAAAACACAAGATTAGTATAGCAGCAGAGTCATTAAGTGCACAAAAATGCAAATGTAAAGGCAATAAATAATAATTGTGCAAGTAATGACAGGAGAGAGAATGTGCAGAAAATAATAATTAGTATTTACAGTGGCAGTTGGGTTGTAAGTTTGAGCGTCAAAACATTTAGCTTAAACTAAAATCTGTGACCTGATCGCTAAATGAAAAGATGAGATATGCAGTGATAAATATAAAAAAAAAAAATATATATATATATATAAATGAAATATGTGATACAGGTACGGTAATTTTACCCTAGTCAGGTGTGTTAAGTCAGCACTAGGAACTTTTCACTGCAAGGCATTATTAATTATATTAATAATTGATTCCAGAAAATCTGTCTGATTTACAATCATCCATAACATAAAACCACCTGTCTAGTATTGTGTTCCTTCCTCTTTGAAAGCTGCTCTGACCCAACTGACCAATGACTGTTTACTTGTGTGTCTGACCCCTTGACAGGTGCCATTATAACAACATAATCAATGTTATTCACCGGTCAGTTGTTTTAATGTTGCTGCTGATTGGTATATATGGACTCTAATTTGGTGTCCTCTAGAAGTCTGTGGAAGGAGTTTTTATATTTACACCCATGAGGCTTAAAATGACACAAAATCAGAAACCCAGGTGCTCAGACATGAGAAGATAGAGAAGATGTACGATTGACTACCATTAATATACTGGTACATAATTTCCATTCAATTGGTTTGAGACAGTGCTGGTAATGGAACCAGTGTTTTAAAGGAAAACCAGTACATGATGTTTATTACATGTGTAATGTGACAAGAAATTAATGATACCGCATAGAATTAAGGATGAAAATTTAGTTACAAAATTGAAATTTCAAAAGTCAAAAATTGTACCCGAGTGTCATGGTGAATTCAAGCAGAATTGAGCAAAATGTACCTTTAAGTTTCTGCCCATTATAGGCCCTTATACACCAGTATTTCTCCATTCTAATCATCATGAAGAGTTTGATATTCAGGTGGCTTGTGGAAGATATATTTAGACCCCTGAAGCTCCCCTGAAATTATGCAGTGCACATACTTTTTTGGTGTGTCAATTATACGTGATTTGTTAAAACATTAACCAATCACGTATAATTTGGCAGAAAAAGCACTAAACAATGAAGCTACATACAACTGTGAAAATGAATAAACTAACGTAGCAATGAAAGATGCAGTGAAGAGTTGAATACTGATCTTTTTATTAGTATAATATTTACATTTTTATTAGTATAATATTTAAATTTAAATCTGTGGGTCATAAATCTGCAACCTCATAAATGTATTTCAGTACACACAGATGAGCCACTTGTATCTACATTTATTATCAGCTCCGCTGGTAGTACCCTAGTGGGTGAAACACTTGTCTGTCAACCTGATGATCACAAGGTTGCAGGTTCAAACCCCCCCACTTTCTACCATTGTGAATACTTAGGTTCACTCTGCAAGTACAATTACAGCCTTTAGTCCATCTGCATAATCTGTTAGCCCCATATACCCCATACATCAATGTTTGATTTGTAGAAACAGATGGGCTACAGGCTGAAAAACTACAAAGTGCACCTGTTTGGTAAATGGACAGTGAGTGTAGATATGAGAAGTGGCTAGCTGGTGTATTTTTTTAGGCAACAATGCAATGCATCATCAAATCTCAAAATCACAATGATTTTGCTAAAAGCAATATAACAAATTATAAG
>JBBIGA010000146.1:8249596-8277664 GCA_037576975.1 Alestes dentex
ATATTACCAGTTTTTTTTCTGTAATGCCTTACATTACCGCGTTACAGCAAAAAGCAATGCATTACAGTAATTCGTTATAGTAATATATATACACACAGTGTTGGGAGTAATGCGTTACAAAAGTAACGAATTACTGTATCTAAGGTGCAGATGAAGACAACGTATATTCACGCCCGCCTTACAGAAGCATTATAGTGCGCGTTATTGTTTCTGTAATTAATTGATCGAAATGAATGCATTAATTCGACACCATTAATATATATATATATATATATATATATATATATGTATATATATAAATTACATGTGCAGCATATGTGTGACCCCATGTCCTGATGAATGACAAAGAATGTACTTGCATTTGGATGCTATTGTGTGTCCTTGTCAAATCCCATCGACAAAGTGCCAGATCTCATATCTTACTGAAAGTCCATGGGAGTCTGAGCCACAGTAACAGGTGAAAATAGCAATTAAGCAGGGGTAGAGAGAAAGAAACTCACTGCAGAATGATAATGAGCGCAGGCAAGCAGGGGCTTTCTGTGAGTGATAAGGCCTCTATCAGCCCCGACTAATGAATGCCTCCAAGCAGGCAGACGGCTAACCTGCGCGGAACAATGCAATGTGTGTCTTTGCTGTGGGCAGTATGTGGATAAATAAGGCTTTAATTGATTTGGAGGGAGGTTCCTGAAACAAGGCGTGACTCTCAGAGGACACTGGCAGGTTCGATGCTTTGCATCATTATGTAGGCCTAAAAGGCCACCTCATTTAAATGTGAGTTATGTGTGAAGGCGAGAGGAGAAAAGTGTGTGTGTGTGTGTGTGTGTGTGTGCGAAAGTAACAAGAGAAATGTTGGGATGATCAGGTATTTTTGTGTGGGTGGACTGTGTAGGTGGGTGGGTGTGTGTGGGAGGCTGAGAGTGTATTCTGCATCCTGTAGCATTTGTAAGTTAACCCTCAGAAGTCTAAAGGTTTTCTCTAGTTTTGCTGTACTAAATGTATGTAATTACACAGGCTGAGGTGTAATACAGTACATTTGATTTTCATGCTGTACATTTGATAAGTGACACACTGAATATAGTTGGTTCACTTAAGTAAAATGTATTACACATTGTCTTTCAGTTGACCTGCTTCAGGTAGTAGTAGTATTTTAGTTGTAGATTTAAATCATAATTTTTTCTTAGTTCTAACTTCTAATGTCACAAATGGAAAACAAAAATGTGAAGAACAGTTGTTACAAGACAGGACCCAGCAACGACATTTGATCAGTTTCAGTCAGTTTAAAGTTATGCCATAGAAGAACCACTTTTTGGCCTCTGAAGAAAAAGTTTTCTCCTCAGTTTGATCATGACACTTCCACCAGCTACCTAGGTCACTTTCATCATGAGATGCCACCAGGTTAAGGGTAGCATATGGTTCAACTAAAATCACCACATCTGTTCAAACTGCCACAAGCAATGTCACTGGACAGCTCAACATGTTTGCATTACCCAGAAAGAATCTCCTCGATACAGATAACTATGACTTTGCCAGGGATTAAACTCAAGTTTTCCTGATGATAGGTCCAGTACTTAGATGACTGTAGCCTTTAAAGACACATGACTGAAAAAAGATGTGAAGGTGAAGAACCTTTTGAAAGTTTAAAGAACTTTTAACATCTCATTACAAAAATGGTTGAAAATATCCTTTGTAAGGTTCTTTAGGAAACCTAAAGAATTTTCTTGAGCAAATAATTCATTTGGCAGCTTTATTTTGAGGGTGTATGGACAGAATATGAAGTCTACACTTACATAAATAGATTGTATTCTTTTGATAGACTTTATGACAAATCTTAACAGAAAGTCTACAAATAGGCGTTTAAAGGCATATATACCATGAGGGACATAGAAACACTAGCAACTTAGTATTATGTGTCTGTTCCTTTTTCATCAGCTCAGGCCCACCACACTGCAGTCATAAAGCACTCATCCAGAGGCGGTGATGGTTCCAGGCTCACAGTGCAGCACCTTTTGTTCCAGAGTAGTAATTACAATCAGAGCACAGCCATGAACCTCCTCCAGTCACTGGGCTATTAATAATCCAGCATGTGCTTTAATATTGTCGCAAAAAATAAAAATAAAAACTACCCCACTGCTCAGTATCACAGTATCTGTAGCAATGAAGGTATGACCTGTTATCAGCGGCACAGTGCTTTTGGTGTGTTTCCTGCTGGCCTGGAGTTTTAGAAATTCGATGATCTGAGGCTTTCCACCCGCCGATTGATTGCATCTGCCTTTCAAGAGGGAACCCCCTAATTAAATCTTTGCTTTACGCAATCATATAAGTACACCTGCTGGGTTGGAGACCAATTACAAGGGGAAATTGAATTTGGCCTCCTTGAGCTGCACCAGGTACTTCATACAGATGTCTCATGAGGAACATTTTGTGCACTTTGGTGCACAGACTGATTACTGAGTTAAAGATTCCACAGTTTGGCCACACTCTTAAAAATAATGATTTCAAATGACTGCTGAGTTCTAGCATTTCATAGAAACATTAGCTTCTGGTGCCACAAAAACTCTTGATAGGGTTACTTTAAAGCACTCTTAATTGTCCTTCACCTTTTCAAAAAAGGTTCTTTGTAGAACCTCAGTTTAAAAGGTTCTTTATGGATGCCTAACTGCATAACTGCAATGGTCTTCCGATTCAGGTTCTCATGTACTCGCTTTATTATTATTATTATTTATTGAAATTAGACTAAACAAATGAACTAAATACTATTAGACCAAACAACAACAAGGGTTAAGATTATCTACAGTTAGCTAGCTACCATACTAGGTACCATATGAATAATGTTAGCTAGCTGGGAAGTTTTAATAAAGCTGACGCAAAAACTGCAACATGCAAGCATGCCCCTATATTCTTTTCTTTCTTTAGCAAGTGGGTGAGTGTGAATAGCAAAATAGAATGGTTCTTTTAACCTTTACATGATGTGGGTAAGTGGTAATTGTCTAAACAGTAAAAAAGGTTCTTCACACTCAACGTCATTTACTTTTTCTGAAGACATAGAAGAAGTGTTATTTACAGTCGATTATTCTCACTGGCATTTAAGATTAATGCAGAAGTATTTCTTTAAAGAACCATCCACTAAAAGGTTCTTTACCGAACCCAACTTTTTTCTTTCTTGCTCCAAAAGCCTTTTTTAGCACCTGAGTTTAAGGAGGCAGAGACAAAAGCTAAAGGTTAATTTTGCTTACTTTGCTCTCTGCTGGTTGTGTTTGTGCTCTCATTATTCTTTCAGTTCTTTCTGTGGGATACTGCCGACATAATGCCATATTACGGCATTTTTACGGCAAACGCATGACATACAGCCCTCACTGGATTCACTACATGACATTACGTCCACATGACCTACTAGCTGTACGCACATTTCGACGCTTACGTAGTTTAACGTTAAGTTCGGCTACTTCTTTGAATTAGTTTCCTAGGAAACACGCCCAGCTCTTGCACCTGCACGCACATACACACCGCTAATCTTAGTGCAGTAATGGAGCAGGCTGGGAGACCTGCCTCTGATAATGCCATTACGTCCACTTTATGGCTGCTCGCTCCAGCCCTCCACTGTTATCATCCCGACGGCACAAAACAGCCTGTCAGCAGTGCTGCGCCTTTGTGCTAGAACAACAACAAAAAGCGCCCGCCTCTTACAGCAAGGACAAGATCCCTTCATCTGGCCAAAGCAATTTGCTTGACTCCGGGGTGGTGCATTATTGAAAAAAGGGGGTACATAATAGAGTTTCATCTTTTTTTTATACGTCCTCTTCTTATTAAACCAGCTCACCCAGGGAGGAATAATTGCAAGATTATGGCCTTTTTCAGAGCAGGAACTGACAGTTCAGTTTGTTTCTCCACCCAGTTATACACAAATGTCTGTTTTGAAAACACTTTGCTGGATGTGTTTTGGCACTTTCTTAATAGACCTGAGTTTCATGCTCTGGTACAGATCCACTTAATAAATTAGGTTACAAATATATTTATCCTTCATTAGATATAACTACATTAATGCTCCTTCTCCAAGTGTCATTGCATTAGTCAGAGTGGCCAGTGGTTATATATTAATCCAATTTAGTCTCAGCTAACTGAATTATCTTTTCGTTCCCACTAAATCTTTTAAAATTTGTTTCATTCATGGTGGTTTAATTTGTTGCTTTCATAAGCATAAGGTGGTTAAGGAAGAAATGCATGTTTTGTTCAGTGGCTTTGAGAACATGCTGGGAGCTTTCCCAGGGCCCTCTCTTAAGAATTTCATTGTTCTTGTCAACAGCTATTAAAATGGCCTTTAACCCTCAGATTGAACCATACTGAAAGGATTTCAGTTGGCCTGATGAACCATTGCTCTGGGCAGAATTTTTGCAAATTATGTTGAATCAGCATAATTTGTCAACAGATGTCATTGTGCAGCGAGTAATGAAACAGACATCAATGCTTACAAGGGGTGTAAAAATACAGTGAACTAATACGGTGGTCCAATAGATCAGAGGTCCCCAACCGCCGGGCCACAGACCAGTATCAGTACCAGGCCACCAGACAGAATAAAAAATATTTCATTGGTTATCAGAGTATGAAAGATGTTTTATTTAGAAAAAACGCTCGTCTCGGTCTCATGATATGATACATAAACAATTTAGCCCACAAGCTAGCAAATCAGTAAAAAGCAAACATCTTTGAGGAGCTTCTGCGTATTTTTACGCACTTTGTTATTAGTTGTATCTATTACCAGTCTGTGAAAAATATTGTTTTACATGAAACTGGTTCATGGTGCAAAAAAGGTTGGGGACTGCTGCAATAGATGATTCAGGGCTCGTGGTTGGATACACTCACAATGTACAGACCAAAAACAGTATTCTTATAAAGCTTAGAGTTCAGTTTGAATGAAGAAAAATTATGACTATTCCCAATTTACTAATGAAAATAGAGCTGGAAGCTGGGGGGTGTTGCTGATGCAAAACAATGCAGTTACAGCAAATACCATAACTAATAGAATGATTATTCCTCAGGAATCTTTGGTACAACATCCTCAACGAAAATGGGTAAAATATCAATCCTAATTCAGCAATGCCTCAGTCATTCATGACCAGGAGTCCAAGAGAGCACAATTAGCCACATTCTTTCTGGGAAGATTTAATGGCCTTCCCTCTCCAGTATGATGTAGCCAGCATAGGTGCCTGTTAGATGATGTAATAGAATTGGCAGTTAATATTCTCTTTTAAGCATGTTGTGCTGTCTAATGATATTGCATCAGAAGCAGTTTAAAAGTGTGGTGATGCTTCATGTGTCTGTGATGGAGCACATGCCAGTCTTCACCCTCTCAACATTGGTGGAGAAAATACAAAAAAGCTTATCTCTGCTTATGACTGAATATCAGTGAATATCAGTGTGTCATTGCTCTCTCTCTCTCTCTCTCTCTCTCTCTCTCTCTCTCTCTCTCTCTCTCTCTCTCTCTCTCTCTCTCTCTCTCTCCTCACAGTAAGATCCAGTCGGGTGAGAAGCTTTCTCTCACCATTTCCACGGATGCCTGCCAGGGCAAGGAGAACTTTGTTCGTTATCTGGAGCATGTGCAGGCCGTGGTGACAGTGAATGCCAGTCGTCGCGGCGACCTGACCATTAACATGACCTCGCCCATGGGCACAAAGTCCATCCTGCTGAGCCGAAGGCCACGTGATGCTGATGCCAAGGTGGGCTTCGACAAGTGGCCCTTCATGACCACTCATACCTGGGGTGAGGATCCGCGCGGTACCTGGCTGCTGGAGGTGGGCTTCCATGGCGACGCCCCGCAGACAGGCGCCCTGAAGGAGTGGACGCTCATGCTGCATGGGACGCAGAGTGCCCCTTACATAGACCAGGTGGTGAGGGACTACCAGTCCAAACTGGCCATGTCCAAAAAGGAGGAGTTGGAGGAGGAGCTGGACGAGGCCGTCGAGAGAAGTCTAAAGAGCCTGATGAGTAAAAGCAACTAGCCCCAGGGTGGCCCTGCATGATGCCCTATTTCTCTTTCCAATTCTTCCTCTCTCTCTCTCTCTCTCTCTGTCTCTCTCTCGCTTGTTCTTTACCTCTCTCACACTCCCTTTCCTCATTCAAACAGTGTATCTTTCTCTCTCTCTCTGCTCTTTTTAGTTTTTCCTTCCCTCGTGGTTCCAGTCCCCCAGTTGGATGAATGTTTCATGTAGACCCGTCATTATAAAAAGTATATTCTCAAAACTATTCTGCCCTACAGATAAAAACATTACAACTTGCTTACTGTATTAGTTTTTTTTCTTTTTTACAATTTACAAAAATGTATATACACAGAATCTATAGATACAATATTAAGTTCTTGCTTACATTGCTGTCTTACCACATCTCTGAAGACAACTATTGTACAGTTTGTGACTGTAAATTATTTTCTGTGTTCCACTATCTACCTAATGTTTAGTACCTTGCAAAACACCCTTTCTGTTATATTTTTGTGAGGACCTGTTTATATCAAAAGATGGAGACGGAATGTGTGATCACAGCTTGTGGCCAACTATAGTATATTTCATATCCTTCAGTATATCTAATAATAAATCTGTTCTGCTGTTTGTTAAAGCACTTGAGTGATGGAGATGATTTTTTGCCCCAGGATTTTAAGGAAAAGCTCCATTACACTACATTAGTACTATTTCGGCATTGACCTTGGTGAGCTAATCTTTGAAACTATTTTTCTGTAGTTCTCTACTGTTCGTGTTTCCTGCCAAGTTTAGTATTTAGGGTTGAATTTCTCAGTGTAAGGGAGACTACAAACGGACAAAGCGATTTTCATTGTCTCTCGCTTTCTAGCTGGGAGAGTAGATTATGCAGAGGTTACATCTGCACTCCAGCAGGTCACCTTCATGAAAAATGGATGAGTGTCATCTCCAGCTGGCTCACTAAGAGAAAACACCTTCAGTATGGGGTGCAGAAAGAAAGAGTGTGCAGGAGCTCAGCTTGCTAAGAAGGATAAAGCCCAGTTTTAGTGCCTAGGTTTGAAAACCTTAGTCGTCCAGCATTTTTTATAAAGAATATTATCGTTTCCAGTGCTCACATTGCTATTGGAATATTTGCTGACATTATTATTATTTCTTCTTCAAAACCTGCTAAGCTTTAAATTAGATATTTGAAAATGACCATCTACAAGGCTATAAAGACTCCACTACCATAATGAAAGCTAACACTACTTATCATGATAAAAATGACAATATGCTTTTCTCAGCACGTCATGGACAGAATCACTTAAATTGTTCACTTAAAGGAGACTGGACAACTACATGGTTCATTACACAGTTGAATTAGTCCTGTTTCATTGTATTTAGTACAGAGCGAACTTCTTATAAAAAGTAATACATTTTAGTACCCAAAATATTTCAGGCTAGATTTTGCACTGTGCAAACTGCACACCTAATTCATCACATACCTCAAATGTGTCAAGTTCATAAGTAATCAACTTGCTTATGTTCATGGCAGTGTATGATATATATCTTTTTTATGTATTTTGGCTGTAAAATGTCACTGTTTTAGCAATGTGACACATTGCTGTGCATTGTAATAACAAAGGAAAATATAGTGTAAATTTTCTTTTTGTTGAACCATAACTTTGAAAATGGAACACAAAAGAACAAGGATTTTGGATGGTTTGATTTTTTAATTGGTAAAGCAATTAATACACAGCAGGACTGTGTGATTGGTGATCACTAGTATTCCAATTGAACAAAATGAAAACTACTCAACCTCTTGAACTCAGGGCTTTCTGGGGGCTGAGGGTGTGGGGGAAACATATTCCTGAGGGCAGCAGCAGCATTATTCCGATTAAAAACAGGCACTCTATTGGTTTTGGCTTAAATGATGTATCAAAAAATGTCTTCATTGGAGCAAGGGGAAGAAGGGTGGGGGCTTTTTCGGTTTTTGAGATTCCCAAGTTTTCAGACAGTAAAGGCCAAAGGTGTGCGCAGGAAGCAGTTAAGCAGCACCAGGGGGGGTTCAGTTACGCTAGGCAGAGCGGGAGCAGAAGAGAGGCAGGAATGCAAGAACAAGTGGAATGTGTTTTTTGTCATTTTTTGTTTTTTAGGTCAAGAGTCAAGAGCATCTTATGTGGCTCGGTCTCCGTGCTTCTTCTTGCTGGTCTTCTCTATCATGGTTTCCACCACCATGGCTGTCTCCTCGTATCCCTTGACTTTGTTGTCGGGCGAGAGTCTCTCCACCGACTCCACCACCTCCACCTTCTCGTAGCTCATGGAGTCTGGCTGGTGGCTACTGGAATGTGCAGAGGGTCCCTTTCGCCTGTTGGTGTCTTCCGCGCCCTTGTCATTGGAGCTCCGGCTGGGATCAGGGGTGGGACCAGCTGGTGGAGTTGGGCTTCTTGGTTCTCTGGCTTTATCAGAATCTCCACTTCCTTCTTCCTTCCCTTTTCCCCCATCTTCCTTGCCATTTTCTGAAGGGCTTGGAGGGGTTATTGGAATAGTGGCAGGGCCAGGAGTGGGACCGGGGATAGGGCCAGGAGACGGACTTGGGGTGGGAGAGGGAATTGTGTTGCTGTATGGTGGGATCATGTCATCACAGATGGTGACAATGATGTGGCCTGCAGAAGGCGTGGACGTATAGAAGCAAGGGTCTAGGTAGCTGGACTCACCTGTTACCAGGACGTAGCGGCCCTTGGTGAAGAAGTCAGCAATGGGCTCAGGCTTCTTGTACTTACGCATCCTGTCTCGGACAATGTTGCAGAGTGTATCAAAAGCTTTGCTGATCTGAGCACCATCAGGCACATCTTCCCGAGCAACTCCCTTGAACAGGGGAGCGTGCTCTTCCCGTTTCACCTCCCCTTCTACATCCTCTGTGCCTCTTCTCTCCTCCTCCGTACACTCACCAGCTCCCCTATCCTCCTGCCCACTGTCAATCACATCTTTGAGGTCTTTCTTTTTGGTCACTTTTTTGGCCAGGTTCTTCTGACGGGGCTTGACGTTGGTGATGTCCTGGATGGCTTGGGTGATATCTATGTGTGAAAATGGTTAACAATAATGACGATAGTGAACATTTACTAAGCACAGAGCTCCACATCATGTTAAAATGTGTGCTTACTTTCATTGACATTTTGATTGTAATTAAAGGGCCCATATCATGGAAAAAATATTTTTTCTTGTTTGTTTTTAAATAAAAGAATTCCAAGTAATAAGAAAACAATGTTAAAGTTTCTAAATGTACTATTCACTCACCAGGTCATACAGTCTATAAATGGAAATTAGGGTGCAAGAACACCCTATTTTGAACAGTCATTGAACTGATATCACAGAAAACAGACACATATATTCTTCTATTCAGGTTACAGCAGTTTATCCCAACCCATTCAAGACAAAGTTATAAGGAGTGTTTCAGCTTCAACTGCTTTTTGCACAAGGCAGCCAGTTGGAACAGAGCAGATTTCCTGATATCAGTCTTAAATGCAAAGTACAAAAAGCAGATCATTTAAATCTTATGGGCATAGAGAGGTTGGAGTCTGGTAATATTCATCATAAATGTAATATATTAATATAACAAGTTCTTGGTACAATTAAAAGAACAGAAAACGCAGGATATGTGCCCTTTAACAATGACTTACACACACATTCTACATGTTTTGCTAGTCATACTCAAAGAACTCAGATTTGTAAGAACTCCCACAGAACAAGTATTTGCTACACATCACACCCAACAGAAGAATCTGATTTGAAAATTGAATTATCTCATGCGAGAACTGAATTAGCTGATATGAATATTATCTCATTCACTGAGCAGTAGTGCAGTTTACAGCCATTCATTTAGATGCTAATTGAACTAATTGCAGAAGCTAAAATCCAAGTGACAATTAATATGCACTCGCCTGCGCAGCCCTAAATACATGCAAAAAGAGATCAATCGTGTCTAGGTTTTTTCATTTTCAGCTTAAAGCCACTATTGTGCAAAATGAATCACTAGGTGATGCTACTTTGTGCACACAGCAATTAGTAAAGTGATCCACGCTTGCAGTGTTGTACCATAAAGATCGCTGGAAAGGTCAACGTCATGCATCATGGCTAGAGCAGCTGCACAGCGATCTCGATACTTCACAGTTGTAGCTTTTTTGACACACAGTGTCACAGACAGCGATGGCAAAGCAGCACTGACATCCACTGATAAAAAGCTAAATAAGTATGTTTTTATAGTACTTATAATTTTTTTTTTGCTAAAACATTTGGAGGTGTGTTCATCACCTCCCATGGTCTTCCACAGGGCAAATAAAAAAATTGCATTGGGAAAATTTTATTTACAAATTCAAATAGAATTTTGAATTCCTAGGGGCAAATCCACCAACTCTTCTGACATTTTTATTAAAACGTATAATGATTATAATAATGAAATAACATTTTAAAGCAATCCAATTTTGTAAAAGTGAAATTTAATTAAAATTTAAAAATATTCAATGCTAAACCAATCGACATCCAAAACAAATAAAAAACATTTTGAGGTTATCGTTAGAAAAAGGTTAAAACTCTCCCTCCCATTTAATCATTTACTTTTATAAATATTATTTTTTTCTATGGCACTGCACCAAAGGATCCTTTTTGCCATCTATTTATTGTTGAGATCTCAGGTATGTTGTGTCATTGAACTCTATTATTAAAGAAGGTGAAACCAGATGGGACCTCACTGCTGAGCATTTCTTAGTTTAGAAGTATGCATTTCACAAACAACCAAACCTGATTTATGAAATACCGGACTATTCCTTTAAGGCTAACACAACAGATGCAGTGATGTTATATAACTCCCCTCCCTCTGTTTCTCCTCCCCCTCCTCCTCACCTTTCCCTCGACTGTTCACAGTAGAACTGGTAGTGTGTCTGTAACTGGTGGTGAACAGGCTAATGGGTGTTCCAATTATAGCCGAATTCAATCTGTGAAAAAGAGTGGGAGAAATGTAATCACAATCATGAACATCAGGGATACCTGTTTTAAAATGGATTTCAATCTGAAACAATTAGTTTTTGTGAAAATTCAAATAACTGTTTTGCTAGACATAGACACCTAAAATTACACAAATCAAGGGATGTGGTGACTGATGTTTTAGTCAATACACATTTCTTACAATAATAATATACAATAATAACAAAGCTTACAATAATCTTGTGTTGCATACAAGTAAAAACAATGTCATCATTGTATCAAACCATTCTAAATTTAACACTCAATTTCAGAATTACAAATATGGGATAAATGTAGGACTCTGTATGTACGAGACATTATTTACCCAAACAAGAAAGCGCCAATAGATGATAACGGTACAGTTCAGTTCCTGAGATTATACTGCCATCCTGTGGCTGATTTATCTACTGAATAGAGCCCTTTTTTTAACTAGTTAGCGAAAAGACTCAAAAAGCGTCTAGCAAATTTGGGCTGAATTTAAAGTCAAATAGCAGTCATACATTTAAGCCATCACCAGATAAATTTGCTCACTTCATCACAAGGCAGGTTGTGGCTGTATTGCTCAAATACAATGTAAACTGGAAGATCTTTAAGACACAGACATCTTGTTTACAGGCCTAACACACCTGTTGTCTTCATTCTCGATGATCCTCTTGTACCTCTCCAGCTCATTCTCCAGGGAGGTCTGATACATGGCCAGCTGTCGGCACTCATTGGTATACTTCTCTAGTGAATGCTCAGCCTCCTCGATCTCCTTCCTGAGTGACTCGATCTGCTCATTGTAAATCTGGATCTCATCGTCGTAGCTCTCCTGCGTGCTCTTGATGGTTTGCTCCAGCATTGAGGTCTGGGAGAAGTGAAAGTGACAGCTGAGTGGTGTCCCCTTAATGTATGATTCATGTCCAAATGAGAGGCAAATGTGGTTGCAAGCAGGTTATTTTACAGAAACTCACACAATATTTCTCAATCACTGACAGAGGAAAACATCCAGCTTGACAAAAGAGTACATAAAAGATATCCTGCGTCGCACACGCCTTTGTAGAATGGGTTATTTGGCCTGGATTTCATCCGTATGCAGTTCATCCAACATGTAATAAAATTTATATATCCTACCAAAGGCTTTTGTTTGTTCATCGAAACTGTCTCCGAAAAATCAATCAAATGTATTTTCAGATTAGTGCTCCTTCATGCGTGAACAGGATCCATGCATTTTGGGCCCCCTGACTGTTTAGTGAAGAGGTAGCTGATCTATACTATTAATTTTAAACGGACGAGTCATGGAAGCACCTTGCAGTCCCGGTGCATGAACTCCACCTCCAATCTCTCTACAACACCCCGCCCCCCCTTCCCGTGTCTCCATGGTGACATACCTCTGTGTGGAGCCTCTGTTTTTGTGCCTGAAGTTGGCAGAGGGCGCTCTTGTACTCCTCTAGCTGACACTGTAGGGCAGGAACTCGTCTCTGAGCTATCAGCCTCTCTTGTTCCTACAGAAAATTAGAGCAAAAGGAAGTTAAAAAAAAAAGAGTGTATACAAATGCCTAGAGTCTTGTAGCCTATATCATAGACTACACCAGTGGGAAGAGTATGTTTTTACCCCCTTAAATTCTAGACACAATGTTCAATTAATAATTGTGAAGAGACATTAATTACTGAAATAAATCAATAGAATTGCCCAAATAAATCAATAGGATTGTTAGGTGTGGTTTGATGTGAAATGCTCCATTCTAGAGAAACTAAATGAAGCACAATTGTTCACAGTGCTGATGATAAAAACAAGACATTTGAAACATGTAATATCTCTATAATCTCCCACATGAGATTACATGAAATGGTTATGAATACACTGCCTAATGATACTTTTTTCACATTTACCAAAACTTCACTATGGTCAACATTACATATACAAACTCAGAAGATGTGTGTGGGTGTGTACATTCTCACTTGTGTTAATCATTAACAAAGTTTGTAAATGAGCTGAAATGTCTGTTGGGAGAGATTACATCAGCTATGGATGAAAAATGATTTTTACATCCACTCAAAAAACTGAAAGTCAAGTAAGTGACAAGCAAGAGCTGGATAATAATGTAATATATACATATTACAAAGGGTCATAGATACCAAAACCATTTTCACAAATGCAAAGCATCTATTTATCTATAAGCATGTGAAAACAATCCACCGACAAATCTTTTGAACTGACCCATTAATATATATCTGAATTTTCATGTTTTCTGAACCATGTTTTGTGAAGCTGTCTGAGTACAAGTCAGAAGAAAGAATTTAACTCAGTCCAGTTGATCATATGGCTATAGCTCAGTGAACTGAACTGAGAGACTAACATAAATCCAGCTGTACCAGTATTTTTTATCAAACACATTTAACCTTCACTGCAGACGTCATCACCACGCAACACTAAATCACAAAAAGAGTCCCCGTATCTTGCTCTCTCTCTCTCACTCTCTCTCTCTCTCCCTCATCTGCAATGTAATTGAAGAACAAAACTGCGGAGGTCAAGCACACCAAGCACTTAACAAAAGCAGTGTGGTTGCTCTTTCAGCACTAGATCAAAGTGGGAGTGAAACGTCAGCGCCAAGAGGGTCTTATCACAGCAGGAACATGGACAAGAGCATGGCTGAAGGTTGCTGTTCCGTCACTGTCCCCTCCTGCCCTGCTGACGTGGCTTGACAGTGACACATTGGGCACTCGATACACCACAAGATCAGCCTACCTCTGAGAAGCCTGCTGACATGTTAGGCATTAGAACAGCTGTCTGGTTGATCTGATGCAGGATATTAACGTAGGTCTGGATCTCGGCAAGATTCTGCAAAAGACAGAAAAGAACTCATGTTTAAGAAAGTTGCATATATATATATATATATACAATAAAAAAAGTATTAAGTATTAACCAAAATAAAAGGATTAAAGGGCCCACATCCTTTTTTTGTTTGTTTGTTTGTCCATTTTCCTCCAGGATCAATAAAGTTTTCTGATTCTGATTCTGATTTATTATGAATTTTGTTGGCTTATGTAGCAAAAACAGTCAGAATTCAACTGCAAGAAACAAAACGAAAAACAGGAAACGCAAACTGCCAGGAGGGACAAACATGCAGATCTGGACTGGGCTAAACTGATAGGTTTATAGGTCATAAGTATAAAATGCAAAAGAAGGCTCAGAAAAGGGAAGAAACCAGAACAGTCCTGAGAGTACAAGCCCCAAATTACCATCTGATTTTGTGATATGTGGAGCGAATCGATTCACAAAAGGATCTGCCAGCAGGTGCCATTGGGTTTGGGGTCCAGGATATGGTGAGCCAGGACTCATGAGTGCTCCTCTGGGCCATAACCCTCTCAGTCAGCCAGAAACTGGGTAACTCCCTTGACCCATTGCATGTCCAAGAATGTGGGTGTGGGACAAGGGGTCTACACAGTACTGGTTTCAGGTGGGAACACTACATCTGTCTCCTCGTCAGGGAAGAGGGGCACAGTGTTCCCCAACTGGCACATCCGCAATGATGCATGCACATCCGCAATGATGTGTACTCCACCCAGAACAACTGGTTCAGGAGGAGGGTTTGGAGGAGGCAAGACATCGGAGGGTCTTCTCCAGATCCTGGTTGTTCCGTTCTGGCTGGCTGTTGGACTCGGCGTGGTAGCTGAATGACACGGTAAAAGATGCTCCCAACAGCTGACAGAACATTTTCCAGAATCGGCTACCATCTCCTTGGCTGTGGGCATCTTGGGAAGAGCCACAAACTCTCAGGTCTTGGAGAAGTGATCAACAATGACCATTTTCACGGTGTTGCCCTATTACAGTGGCAACACCATGATAAAACCATCTTGGGATTTTTGCTAGATCACTGGTGAGAAAAGGCTTTCAGCTTGGTGCTATTTGTGCCCAGCTGAAATGATAGGACAAAACAGAACTTGGCAGATCCACTTGGCAAAAGTGAGGTTAGGTCGCTTGGCCTGTTATATGTAGGCCATGTTCTCAAAGTCCACCCAGACCAGGAACTAGCGGCGGGGCCCTTCCAGCGAGTCACTCCACACCTCCAGAGCCAACTTCACCACATCATAGTTCCTCTCGGCAGGTGTGAGGCAGTGCAAATAGTATGCCCATGTGTGAAGTTTACCATCTGTGCTGGATGGCTGGGAGAGCACTACCCCAACTCGTTAAAGATGTTGACTTCTACGATGAAGAGGAGCGGGGGGTTCAGAAGCTGCAGGACAGAGACCCCGTTCTTCTTCCCAACAAAGAGGAACCCTGCTCTTGCTGGGTTCGAAGGTTGCATGAGGCTCAGCATCAATGTCTCCTGGATGAAATTATCCCAGGACCAGACAAGGATAGCCGAACCCCCGGGAAGGGTAGAACCAGGCAGGAGGCCAGTGGCGCAATCATATGGCCAACACACAGGCATGAGCTGGTTTAGACCAGGTGCCACTGAGGTTATTAATTACAAGGGACAAGTACAGATCATATTAATCATAACAGGGTAGGCATCCTTCTACTCCTCCTCCTCCTTGCTGGAACAGCAGCAGCGGTCCTGGGTCTCCCCCTAGTGGCCCCTAGGTGGCAGCTGCTCCAGCTCCAGACCAGCCCCTTATATAATTTCACTATGCAAACCATTGTCAGGTTCCGAGTACTTTGTTTCAACTCAAGCCAAGTTAAGTCAAATAAGTTTTTCTGTCATTTCAACCATATACACAAAGTATACAGTGAAATGAAACAACATGCCTCCATGGTGCAACACAAGAACAGGACACAACAAGAACACAGGTGCAGACAGGATGAAAGAGAATACAAGAAATAGCTATAGTACAAGTCTGGATGAATACAGTATTTTGACAGGTACTGTATTATAGCAGTAGAGCGCTGTGTGTGCAAAAATGCAGAACATATGTTACATGCAAAAATGTACAGAAGTAGACAGCAATAAATATGATTGTGCAAATATAGCACCGGCAGGACAGAGAATGTGCAGTGTAATGAATTAAAGGGTATTTACAGAGGTTGTTGTACTGAGTTGATCAGGGGAAGTGTGTGCTGGTGATGCATGCATGGGGGTACGGTTTATTTTTCAGTTCTGGATGAGGAGTCTGATGGCCTGTTTCCCACTCTGGCAGTGGAGGCCCGAATGCTACAGAACCTTTTGCCAGACGGGAGGAGGTAGTGTGTGAGGAGTGATTGGGGTCATACACATGCTTTTGGCTTTGCGGATGCAGCGGGTAGTGTAAATGTCCGTGACAGACGGGAGAGAATCACCAATGATCTCCTCAGCTGGGTCTTTCGATCCGAAATGTTACAATTTCCATACCAGGCTGTGATGCAGCTACAGAGAATGCTCTCTGTAGTCCCTCTGGAGAATTTGGTAAGGTTTGGGGGGGCGGTGGGCGCACGCTCTCCTTAGTCTCTGCTGGGCTTTCTTGGTGATGGAGCTGGTGTTGAGAGTCCAAGTGAGGTTCTCCATGATGTGAACAAAGAGGAGCCATCGATGCTCAGCGGGAAGTGATCACGTCATGCTCTCCTGAAGTCAAAAACCATCTCTTTTCTTTTATCCATGCTCAGGGACAGATTGTTAGCTCCTCTCTGTATGCTGCCTCATCATTCTTGTTGATCAAACCCACCACAGTTGGACTGTGCATTGCTGCACAGTTGTGGGTCAGCAGTGTGAAAGCAGAGGGCTAAGCACACAGCCCTGGTGGGGACCTGTGCTCAGCTTGGTGGTGCTGGAGATGTTGCTCCCTATCCTGACTGACTGAGGTCTCCCAGTCAGGACATCTAGGATCCAGTTAGAGACAGAGGTGTTTAGGCCCAACAGTCTCAGGTTACCAATCAGATGCTGAGGAATCAGAATCAGAATCAGAAAACTTTATTGATCCTGGAGGAAATTGCTTAAATAATGGAATAATGGTATTAAACGCTGGAATGTCTATGAACAGCATTCTCAGGTAAGTGTTGGCATGATCTGTTGGGATGGTATACAAACTGCAAGTGGTCCAGTGAGAGGGGCGGCTGTAATATTATGTGCCTCATATTGAGCCTCTCGAAGCACTTCACAATGATGGGTGTGAGTGCGATGGGACGACTGTCATTGAGGCAGGACACTTCTTTAGCACAGGGATGATGGTGGTGGCTTTGAAGCATGCTGGAACAATGTTGGTGCTCAGAGAAATACTGATGATGTCTGTGAGAACATCAGCCAGCTGGTCAGCACATCCTCAGAGCACAAAACCAGGAATGTTGTCATTGGTCATTGGGGGAAGGGGTGGTCTTCCTCACTGCCATGTAATTTTGTGCGTAGAAGTGATTCAGCAAATCTGGAAGGGAGGCCTCACCATCACAGCCAGGTGGAGATGTCCTGTAGTTGGTCATGGCCTGGATGCCCTGCCACATGTGCTGTACTTCCTCAGTGACTTTGAAGTTACTGTGGATTTTCTGGGCGTGGGCACGCTTCTCTGCTATGATGGCCCTGGACAGGTTGGCCCTTGCTGTTCTCAGGGCAGCCTAGTCACCTGATCTAAAGTGACAGGGGCAGCTGGATGGCCTAGTGGTTAGGGCGTCGCCCCTGCAACCAGAGGGTTGGGATTCAAATCCCAACTGCTAGTGTCACCGCTGAGGTACCGTCCCCATGCACTGCTCCCCGGGTGCCTCACTGGTCTTGGAGGCAATAACATCATCAATGCACTGACAGATGTCGTGCACTCCTCCAGATTTGTTATACTTTTATTGATTTTTAATGCTGCATGAACACCAAATACATCTTGAAATGTAGCAGTATTGAACTAAGCAAATTTATTTGGATTCTGGCCCACATTTTTGATCATGTTTTCTCAGTATTTTTGAATCCATTTCTGATATCCACAGAGCTACCTGGCAAGCTATTGGGCAGCATCATTCAGAACTGGTGTTGTCCAGAAAATTCTGACCACTGTGCATGTAGAATAATTCATTTGTGAAAGTGTGACAACCTGTTTACACAGTGCATTTTCCTGGGTCTTTGTAGCTTGGTCTATGTTTTGATGTGGCGGTTGTCAGAGAACTGTCAGGGCTATTCAAGCATTTTTGGAAAAAAAAAAAGCCCAGCTCAGCACAACACACAGGGACCTGTCTGGCTCTGCAGGGACCCTGCAGTTATTACAGCTATTGGAGCCAGAACCTTAATCAACTTCAGTCATGATTCAGTTCTCAATAGGCCATGATTAGAGACTAAATGCATCACTTTGTGAACATTTTTTCGATCACTACTGGCACTGTGCAGTCCAAATTTACAGGACAATAATTTCTGGTAATTTTTGTGCAATTTGTCATATCCACTGAAAACAATATGCAGTGAATGTTTCAAATATGTACACTATTTCTAACTTAATCCTACTGATGTGAGTATCTTACTAGCAATCTGTTCAAAGAATATGATGATGGCCCTGTTAACTCTTTCAAACCTGCGGACAGAGGATTGCACGTCCACGACAGCTAGAGTGAAAACTGCATGTAAAACCGGAGCTTTCTGTGTGCTACCAATTCTGTATATAAAATGCATAAGCCTTCCTTTACTGTTGGATTATACTGCAATTTTTTTCCAAGCACATCTGCTACCTTATTCAGGAAAACCTTTATTAATTTTGTATTTCTTTAGAATATCAATCTGATGCAACTGATGTATGAATTCCTATTCATGTGTTTACTTGTGTTAAAAAACATAGTTTGTGAGACAAATAAAAAAAATCTATTAATTTTTGGCTTCACATGATTGACAGAGAAGGGTAGATTACTGATGTTTTTGCAAAAGCCTTAAAAGCTTAATGAATTTATAGACCTAATGGTGTCCTTCTGTTTACTTACTTCTGAAAATAATGTGCTAATCAGGAGGAAACTAGGAACCAACTGATTTAAATGTCTTTTAACAGTAAAATCAATGCCAGTTTTAAGCAGCCAAAATTTCTAATAATGTATCGTTTTGGTCAATAATTAGACTCCAATATTTTTAGTTAACACGTTTTATTGACTAATTCAGTTGTCATTTCACAACTGGCAGATTTATTTCATACACAGACTCTAGAATACTTAAAATCTCATTGATTCTGACTACAGATGTACTCGGATAAACAGCAGAAGCTCACAAAGTTTTAAATTATATAGGTCTAAATAGGCTTTGTTTCTGTTTAATTAGTTTAGTTTACTTATTTTCTATTGTCCATCGATTGCAAATTTCCCACCCGTGGGACTAATAAAAGGGTTGTCTTATCTTCTCCTCACAGAAGGGCATAATTTGGTATTCTGAAGCAAAATCTTAAAGGGCCTTTGTATAATTTTTTTAATCACTTTGTGTTCTGTGCACTAGTTACTTCTGCCTGCTGCCTGCCAGCCCATTTCCATCTTAGTTAGATCATTAGCTGGCCGCATGCCCTTTCTTACCTTTTTATGCCTGTCTCTTGTGGAGTTGATGTCATCCTGCAGGAACTGAGACTCTATCTGATACTCCAGGTTCCTCAGAAGTGATGCGTCTGCCTCCTGCAGATCCCACAGAAGAGGATCACAGACAATGCAAGGTTTAAAATAACTGCATCATTCTGCCCCTTGCTTTCCTCTCAATTATGCTTGTTGCTTGGCTTGAAAGTCGATGGCAAAACAACAGATCATCCAGACAACCTTTGGAGAACTCTTGCTGATTCAGATTCACACCAGCTTTGCCATGGCAGAAACATGTCTTGGCAAAGATGGTTTGAGTCTGAATAAGCAAAATTGTAATTACTGAATCTACAAGCAGAATGGTATATGAAAGCCTCTAGGCTCAAAAGATTCCTTGACATACCTTATTAAGCTGTTCCAGGGTTCCTCGCAGCTGTTCTTGATATTCACATTCATTTCTGTATCTGTGGGCAAGAGGATTATTGGAAGGCAACATTACCCACGGACACTGACCTCACAGCTAATGTATGAAATTGTATAATACGTTCTTATCACGCCTGTACAGGTGTTCTTATTATACATAACCTGGTGTGTGAAATCTAGTGTGCATGTTCTCTCTGTACATTCTGAGATAAAGAGAAACGTATGTGCTGGATAAGATCACTCAGTATTTGTCTCCGTTTCGCTATTCTTGATTGATCTTAGTTCAGCTATGTTGGTAGTTCGCCTACAGCAAAACTGTGGATTGCCTGGTGGGGTCCTAAGGACTATATTGACCTAAAGTGGTCTATAACAAATAACTAACTTTCACGACTTTTCTCAATGACATCCATCCAGGTTATCAATTCAATAAAACTTTATTTTCACAATTTAAATAAACCCTTCCTGAGGTGTTCCAGGTCTAGACTAAATGACTAAAATATATAGAATAAGTGTTCTCGGGAATGACAGTTACTAATTTCATAAGATCAACTCTTCTTTGATTTAGCAAAGTTCAAACACATTTCATAACACCTCCCCAGGAGAAAGGAGAGGCATGATACATGCATTTAACTGTATGAATTTCCGGACACAAGAGAAGAAGCCTAACCTCTCAAGCTGACTTCTGAGTATAAAAGAAAAATGAAAAAAAAAAAATAATAATAAAAATGATGAGATCTTTTCCTGTGACAGTCTAGACACAAAATGCTTTAGCATTTTCGAGAAAATTACTTTTGTCTCACACTGGCATTACACTGGACTTTTCAAATAAGATGTAAACATGTTTTAGGGGAGACAGTTTATTTTTAAATGTTTCTTTCCTTTGACAACCTGCTCAGCAGTTTCATCTGAGTTACTAGATAGAAAGTCTGTTGACTTTCAGTGGTCTGTGGCCCTTATATTCCTTATATGTACATCCCTAGAGCAGCATGTCGGGCTAATTATTACTTTTCAATGTTTAATCGGCGGAACACTTTTTGTGTTAATTTTAATACAAATAATGATAATAATAATAATAATACGTTATGCCTTTAGATTAGTAGCTTAATGAATCTTTGGAGGAAAGGAAAAGACTAATGCTTGCAGTTTGATCACTCTTATAACCTGCAGCTGAACTCGTCCAGCATGCGCTCGGCGTCCTTCAGCTCTCGCTCCAGTTTGGCGCGCTCTGCCAGCAGCTCTCGGATTCGCTGTCTGTTGAGGCTGATCTGCTCGTTGAAGGCCTCCTCCAGCCCGGCCGCCTCCTCCATGCGCTGCAGGGTCTCCAGCTGCTTGCGGAAGACCGCGTTGCGCTGCTCGAGCACGCGAGCGCGGTTGATGTAGCGCGCGAAGCGGCTGTTGAGCTCCTGCAGGCTCTCCCAGGCGGGCAGGGCGGGGTGCCCCGCGCCGTGTCCGCGGGAGCCCACCTCGGCCTCAGCATCGGGGTCCTCGAACACATCCGAGCGCTCGTACTTCTCCTTGCGCACCTCTCGCCGGTAGCTGGTCTTGAACATGGCTCCACCCTCTCTGTCTTAGTGCTCGACCCCTTCAGCACCTTTAGTGTGTGAAAACTGGGCTGCTTACCCTCTGAGGGCTCATGCTAGACTGACCGCCGCTCGCTTGGGCCATGTGGCGAAAAAAAAAACAACTTCACCCCCCCCAGCTGTGGTCCCATGCTGTTTTGCATTTGGACTCTTCCAGTAAACGCGGCGGCCAGCAGGAGCGCGCGCCAGCAGAATAGCGCTTTTTGTTTGTGCGGCAAAACGCATAAATGCGGTGTGAGGCCGGCCTCTGCTGTGTCAAACAAACCATTGTTGGTGAGAACGCTGTTTTCTGCTCGGCTTTTCTTTCTGCACGACAGCAGCTCGGTTCCGTGGAAAGTTCTGTTGCATCCAACAATGGAAAAGTGCACCACTTGCGTTTGTTTTACCTATTAATAAAAAGCAGTGAGCACGAAACGATCTGGCACCATTTACAGGCAGGATAGACAGAAGGCCTGTGTGCTATCACTGGAAGATACACTTGTGATCTGTGTGTGTGTATGAGAGAGAAAGAGAGAGAGAGAGAGAGAGAGAGAGAGAGAGACAGAGAGAGATTATTAGGGATGGATTACTGACTGTGTCCATGCCCAGTGGCCTCAGGGTGACTCAGACCAGGAGTCCGAAAAAGCTCAAATACAATACTCTGCAAGTGTGAACATTAGATGAGCGATAAGCAGTTGAACATGCAGAAGAAATTAAAAAATGTTCTCAGGCCTATGAACTTCGACCTTATTACAGGCTCATGGTAGTGTTTACATTAGTAGTGTTGGTGTTTACTCATTAATACTTCTATTTTTATATAAAGACTTGGTTTGACTTAAAAGAGAAAGAAGGGAAATCACAATTTGTGTTATTGTTAATGTTTTGGATGCTTTGTGATTTGCAAAACCGTGAGTATGTGTGTATTTGAGAGAAAGAGACAGAGAGAGCCATGAAAGTGGGAAAAACACATTCACTATGCAGGGATGGGCCATGGACTTTAGAGGCCCTCGAGCACAAGTAGCTTTGGAGGCTCCCTCTAACAATGGCACATAAATAAATAAATTAGAAGATTTGAAGAAGATTTAATTTCTTAAAAATAAAGAAATAAAAAGTGAGATTCCTGAATAGTTCAAGCTAACTTTATTCATGTGCTATATTAAGAGCCCTGGCAGTCAGAGACACGACATGAGACTGATGGTCATCTACAGAAACTAAAGACTTCAGTGTGTCAAATGATCCAATAAGCCTTAGATTCATTAATAAGATGACAACCTTTATTAGGTTTTCACTGAGAGTGGACAAGAGCAGCAGCTCCAACAGCCTTCCAGACGGGCTCGATAATGCAGAAAGTGATTTGCATTGATTAGAGATATTATCAGGCCACACCATTAAAAATAAATTCCTCAAAAATAGCTGTCTGGAGCATTGCTGTAGAAGAACCACTGAAGATTATTGTATGGTTGGTCCTTTTTGGCACCTTTTATGGATGTAGGGCCTTGCTGTTTTCTCATGTGCACCAATTTAGACTCCTTTTCATAAAATTCTAAAAAGGTCAGGGTGAAATAATGCTCATCCTACTCCCCACCCTTTGAGTTATCTGTGTTACATCTTTGCTGGCTTAAAGCATCAAGATGTGAACTCTGCAGCACAGTGCACACTCACTAAAGGTCATCCTGTCTTAGCTCACTGAAAAGGAGAGTGAGTTTGGGTAATGGTGGTAATGCACTCCTGCCTTTGCCCTCATAGGCTCTTCTGTGATTTGCCTGGGTGGCTGAGGCTGGACTCAGGTGAGATTCCATGCTGGAGTGACTCATCACGATGGGGGCTTTGAGGCTTTAGTCGTGTCCTGAGTGGAGAATGGGTGGGTGGGGTGGGGGTGGGGGGGGCAGAGGGGATTGACTGCTACACTCTGTCAGCATGCATTAGCATCAGCCCAAACCATCCTCCAAGTGCCTCCTTTGGTCCTGCAGCGGACTGAGCGTCTCTCAGTTTTAAGGAGCCTGCACATGGAAAAGAACATTTCTGTTCTCTTTCTGACTCTGAGCGTAATGTGAACAAACCAGAATGAACCAGAGGTAGAGTTTTGTACACAGCTGCAAGTCACTCTTGCAAACACTGACTTAAACATGCACAGTGACATATAATATATTCATATATTTGGTCAGTGCAACCAAATGCAGGTAAAACAGACACTGCAATGAAAAACTATTAAAAATGCATAGACTGCATAAAATACTTTGTTCATGTGCACAGGCAAGGGACCTAAAGCACACTCCCTGCACAATTACATTATTACACAGATATCTATTCTATTATATAGCGAATTAATGTACTCTTAATGAAAAGGTTCTATATAATACCAAAACATTTTTGACAACATATATTACATAATAGCATTTTAAAAATAAGGGTTCTTGAAGAATCATATGTGACAGGGTTTTCAACATAGAGAAGAACCATTTAGCTAGATAATGAACTGAGATGGTTCTCTGGGTTGCTACCATTCTATATATAACTAATGTCTAAAGAACACTTAAAGAACTTACAAAGTATTGAAGATGTATGTAAGTAATTATCAGTCTACTTGATTTATAGCAATTGCACTTCTTCTGTTTGTTTTGATGTCAGCAAGTGGAACAAAAAGAGTTGATTAAAACAAAACAGTCCCCATCCCACTTCTGAAACCAAAAGTGTGTGTGTTTGTGTGAGTGTGTGTATGGCTACATTCATGTACATTCATGAAATCATCCCACAATCTGTACATAAATCTACACATATGTGTAGAGTGTGGGATGATTTCAGGAGTGAGAACGGTTGGATTTTTAAGCCCTACATGAGGTGAATATGGAAGCTGTGGGACAATGGTTGAAAGGCGAATATGCCAGTTTACTGTAGGTCAGCAGTCTCAGGCACAACTCCACACCCTCACTCTCACTCTCACTCTCTCTCTCTCTCTCTCTCTCTCTCTCTCTCTCTCTCTCTCTCACACTCTCTCACTCTCTCTCTCTCTCACACACACACACACACACACTACCCCTCAAAAGGGATTTCACAAAAAGTGCTACACCCATTGTAAATCAATCTTTGACTGGTTGATTTCTCTATTTCTCTGTGATTCCGAGTAATGCTAAAGGAATAACCAATGGGAGAGCTCACTTAGCTGTATCAACCTAGATATTATGAGAAAAAATATACTGAACAGGTAATTTTCCATCAGGTGTTTCAAGAATGTTATTTTTATTTTATTTTTTCAAAGAAAACACAGTGGAATAGTCCTTGTTGAGTTTCAACACAACACTGTTGATTAAAATAACAACATTCTGTGGAATAAAAACAACATATTATAGCCATGTATTTTATTTTAGCTAAAGCATTAGAATTTCTCTGAAGGTCTAGAGGGTCCTGGCACTTCCCCTTTGGTTGGTTGACAGTCAACTGAAATGCTTAAACAATTGAACAGCTAATCTAGGTATTTCATTTGCGTATTCTCTCTCTATTGCTTGATATATGTGGCTTCTGCCTGTCCTTTAGCCTTAATCTATTTTTGCATTATTTTCAAGTTCATTGTTATTCCTCAGACTGCCACTCTAAAGCCATTCAGACGTGGAGGGAATGCGGGAATGCAAGAGAGCGGTTTGTTTTTTTGTGCTGGATGCACAAAGCACAGATGGAGGCTGTGTGAGGATGAAAAGTAACGGTAAACAATAGGTTCTGCAGTCTGGGTAAAATATATATTTTTATGTGACAGCAGGACATTGGATTTTCTTTTGCTGTACAATGGTCCCTGTTTGTTAGAGTGCTGAAAACACAGAGCCCAAATAGCACCTCCATCAACTCCTACCCTACACTATGACAAAAACAACTCTACCCCGTAATGCTATCACTACAACAATGTGAAATTAGTGAAAAGTATGAATGTATGAATTAATAAAACATCTTCTCCTCTACTTACAAGCACATGTGTGCTTTCAGTGGACAACTTTAATCTGCACTACTACAGAATTGACACCATAGTAAATAAATGTTTTTTGTACATCTTTTCTGCCATAACAAAACCTTTCTGCCATAACAAAACCATAACAAAATGTTTTTTTGGCATATTTAAAAAAAACCACCAGTCAACCTTTACACTGTGCCAATTTTTAATGATGAATGCGCCAATAAAATGGTCCCAAAACAATTGGAACAATGAGAGAAGAGCTGGATAGTGTGCAAATGTCTTTTGATCCATCAGATCACTTCAAAATGCAACAAATATAATAAAATGAAGCCTTTGGAGATATTATTGTGAGAAGAGTAATTTAGAGTTGTGTTGGTGGCAGCTGATACGGAGACAACTTAAACCAAATATGTTGAGCATGTCAGCAGCTGAGCAAACGAGGCACAATCATAGGACAGATCGACATCACAGTGATGCAGGAGCGAGAGAGAACCTCACTGCACTAGAGTTCTAAAAACACTCTTCATTCATTTCAAACAGAGCCAGTCCACACCACTCACACTGTCTCCAGTGACAGAACAGGCATAACTGTGAGAGAAACAGCCAGTATTTTCTCAGTTGGCTACAATATGACTCAGTAAGGTGGCATGATGCAAAATAACAACAACTAATGACCTGCAGGTTTCTGCAAGTAGTTTGGTTGACCATTGACTGGTTAGAGATTACTTAGGACAGCATAAGAAAAATAAACCTCAAAAGCACAAGAGTCGCTAAAACTACATAATGGAGTCTAATACTAAATAAACTTTTATTTAAAGTATATCTGGCCATGCCAGATATTTTTAAAGATCTGGCCATGCCATCTGGTTCGTCCTGGCCATTTAAGGGGTTAGGTTTAAGGTTTAAGGTTACTTCATTGTCATCAGCAGCTATGTACACGTACGTTTCCTTACGGGCCACAGAGCAACATATAGCAAAATACGACAGTGCAAGTTATGACAGAGACAATACAATAATAGACAATACAAAAATGTAACAGTATAGTGTGAATGTAAACCGTCCAGAGTGACTAATGTTGCACCAGGCAGTTAGCAGCATTGAACAAAGTGCAATGTACGACAGAGACAATACAATAAATAGACAATGATAGTAATGTACCAGTATCATGTGAACTGGATGTAAACCTTTCAGATTTACTGATTTTGCACAATAAGTATGATATGGCACAAGTGGCAGTTAGCAGCACTGAACCACACTGAGTGAGCATAAATTATAAGCTTATCAAAAAACAGGACATGAGTGTGCCTGTTGTGGCAGTTAACAGAAGTTAAAGTGCAGGTGCTAAGTCCAGCATGTAATGTGAGAAGTATGGAAAGGCACGACAGAATCAATACAATAAACAGACAATACAGCAGTATAACAGTATTGTGTGAATGGGATGTAAACACCATAAGTATGATATTGTACAAAAGGCAGTTAGTGGCATTTAACCACATTTAGTGTAAATTATAAGCTTATCAAATCAAATAACAGGACATGAGTCTAAAAATTAAACAGAAGATAAACGGCAGGCTCTATTGAAAGTTTAATGTGAGAGATATATAAAGTATAAAGTGAGGTAGTACACTGGATTGATACTTGTTTAGGCAGGGACTAGACGTTAATGCGCATTCAGAGTTCTGATGTCCTGAAGTATGAAACTCGTGTACAGCCTTGCAGAACCAGAGCGGAAGCTTCGATACTGTTTGCTGGAGACCACACTCCATATGAACAGATGGAAATGGTCTTTCACAATGTTACTGGCTCTGTTATAGCAGTGGGTTTGATACCGATTTAGAGTCGCATGGAGAGGCTGCCACCCAGACGTCCCGTAGCGCCACTATCTTACGGCTGTCAATGGGTATTTTAACGTACTGGGATGTACTATGCTCAATGTGGTTCTCTGGATTTTCCACTGTACCCTCTGCTCTAATTTGCTCCATATTGCAGAGGTCAAAACCCTCCAAAAGGGCCTGAACTGTGCTGCAACCTGTACATTAAATGCCTATTGACATTCTCCTGGTTACCTTCTAGGTTAGACACAGGCTCTGTGGTCAGTAAGTCAGCTTCAGTCAACATGACTCTGCTCTTTAACTCTGAGCTTTGCAAGAGAGGAGTACATACTGTACATACTGAAAAAGGCATACTTGCACAGGGAAAAGGGCAACTGCATAAGATACTGTATTATGATTGAAATGTAAAGCAGACAGTCTTCTTTTGCAGAAAGGCTGTACATTTTTGCCGTGTGTTTTACATAAGAAGATTAAATAAAGTGCAGACAGCAACATTATCAATTGTATTTACTTGCATAACTATACAATTATTTGCGTAATTATGTTTGTATTAAAGAGCTAATGCAAAATGACATCAATAATACTAAAATTCTCTATATATACACACATAGAAGTGCAGTACTGTGCAAAAGTCTTAGGAAATAATATTTAAAAACATTTAGATGAGCAGTGAGTGTTTTTGTCACATTCATATTGCTGAATCTACTAAATAAAACTACAAAAGAATAAATACAAATAACATAGTAACTAGTGATTTTATGTGCAGCATACCAATGCGTTTCTTGTGGAAGTTCAGTATTACTTGTAGTTACCATCCAAAACCTGGTTTGACCTAATCAGTACTTCATTAAATTAATGAAGTGTATTGCTGATGGAACTGAAAGTAGGGACTTTGAATGTTGGAACTATGACAGGTAAAGCTAGAGAGCTAGTGGACATGATGCAGAGA
>JBBIGA010000146.1:8277764-8299146 GCA_037576975.1 Alestes dentex
TAATCAGGAGTTCGCGTTCGTCATACCCAAGAGTGCTTACTGAACCTATCTTATTCTACTCCTTTTATACTAATCCCGCGCATTAAAACCCTTATGCGCCCCCTAGTGGTAGGAGGAAGGTAACGGCGTGATTAGAGGAAGCTAAAGGGGTAACTGGACTGTTACACTGTATATAGATCACTGTAGCAATATTGATGTACTTCCTGGTTAGTTCCTCACTTTTCTATTACTTCTTCTGCATTAAAATTTTATTTATATATTATAAAGAAAAATGGACCCTTATAGTCACTTGTGAACGCACATAGCACAACAATGTGAAATACTTTCTCTGCATTTAAACCCTTCACCAAATGAAGCAGTGGGCTGCTACCAATGAGGAGCACCCGGGGAGCAGTGTGTGGGGACGGTACCTGGCTCAAGGGTACCTCAGTGGTGTCAAGGGATTTGTACCCACCACCTAACCACTAGGCCACCAACTGCCCCAGAAAAAAGCATCAACTGCCCCATATTTTGAAAGACTGCCATTGATTTTTTTCTGATAGGGTGGCAGGGAATGTATGGACAATATATAGGATTGTACTGTAAACTGTATTGTAAAGTGTTGTGTGTTGGCATCAGCATCCAGAACTCATTGTAAAATACAGTGACAGACTGTAGTTTAAGAAAATTCTATTCTACCTAAAATTGTCTTGTAAATTACTGTAAAAGTACCGAAATTGTTCACAGCTTTCCCGATGTGTATGCTTGTTATTTATTCTCCCAAACCACTACTGAGCTACCTAGTTACTAAGGAATCATATTGTAAAGTGTTGTCAGAAAACCTTATGGAACTGTTGTGCATATGAATAAGGGGAAGAGGGTAAAGGTGGATGGATTAGGGGCTTCAAGGTTGAATTCATCTACAAATGCAACTGGAGTGGCAAGAGTGGGAGGGGGGAGAGAGAGAGAGAGGGGAGAGAGAGGAGTCTCTTCCTCACTCCATGGAGCGCTGAGACATCATATCTCCACCCGAAGAGTCTCTCTCTCTTTCTCTCTTTCTCACTCTCTCACTCTCACAGATATTTGCACAAGGAATTACTTCCATGCAGAAACATGAAGACTTTTCAGTAGAGACGTAATGGACGACATTTCAGAATTCTTACCACTCGGTGAGTTTACACACTTCAGTTTACCACACTTGTAAACGTGTTGAAGGGGCTCCTTTTTCTCTTAAAAAAAGCTAACAGTGGTGTAAACTCTGGCCACTATTTCTTCTAGTGTCTCATTAGAACAGTCTGCAGAGATCGATAATGACTGAAGAGCTTCAGACTGGAGTTCTTCAGTCATTAACAATACAGGAGGAGAGCAAGAGAGAGAGAGAGAGAGAAAGAAAGAGGGAGAGAAAGAGAGAGAGAGGGACGGGGACAGACAATAAGAGAGAGGGGAAAGACAGAGAGAGAACACAATATGCTTTCTTATACAGAGACTGAGAGAGTGAGAGAATGAGAGTGAGAAAGAAAGAGACAAAGAGAGAATACAATCTGATTTCCTTTCGGTGGGAGATCCAGAGACACACACACACACACAGAGGGAGAGACAGAGAGAGAGAGAGAGGGAGAGAGAGAGAGAGAGAGAGAGAGAGAGAGAGAGAGAGAGAGAGAGAGAGAGAGAGAGAGAACGAGAGAGATAGAATACAAACTCATTCTTAGTAATGGGAAATATAGCATAGCCTTTTTATCTTTGCTATGAAAAAATAGCTTTCAAATGACCAGTTGGACTATCTAAATGGCTTTAGATGGCAATTTTGAAAATACACTTGTGTATATTATTTCAGAGTCCTGCAATTCAGTTTTTTTGGAATAAAATTTTGTTACATTAACACACTTTAACATGAATGTTTACTTTAAGAACATTTTTCTCTTCTCATGTAAGAATATGTGCTGCATGCGTCTGTGTGTGCTTGCATGTGTGTGATATTAATAGAGAGTTTGTCACCTCTTTGCTGCAAAAACAGAGCTCTGCTCTTCTGGGAAGACTTTACACTAGCTGTAGATCTTCAGCCACAAGAACATTAGTGAGGTCAGGTACTGAATGATTAGCTCTGGATCACAAATGCCACTCCAGCTCATCCCAAAAAATAATGTATCTTCACTGCTCCACAGCCCAGTGCTGGAGGGCTTTTTACCCTGCTGGCTGATGCATGATATTGGGCAAAGTGTCTCATTCTATCAGCAGTTCTTTGCTATGGAGATGCAAGCTGTGTGCGTATGAGTGAATCACTTCTTCAACAGCAGGAGCACCTTAAAGTAGCTTATGCCACTAATTAGACAGGGGTGATTGTATGTATTGGGACATCAGTTTATAACACATTCACAAACCAGGTAAACAGAAATCTACATAAAACCTCCTACCAAACCCCCTACCAAGAGGAAGGATTAAAAGAAAACCAATGGGTTTGGTTAGTAGCTATAAGGATTAGCAGTTCATGTGAATCAGAATCAGAAAACTTAATTGATCCCGGAGGAAATTGCTCATGTAATGACTGCCACAACACACAGAGACACAGAGACAGTACCAATGTAATATAAAGTCTAAATAAATTCGAATTAATTATTTCTGTTTTAATGGGTATTCACAGCAGTGGAGTCTTCCAAAAACATTTTTATAATTACAGGTCATGAAAAGCCTGCACCTTCTGATTGAAGAGAGTGAAGTAATTAATTATTAGATATTGCAAGACCATTTAAATGTTTGTAATCAGTGTATATTTTGAATGTCAGCAGTAGAAAAGTGGGGCAAATATGTTCAAATGTTTCTGTAACATGTGCCTACAAATGGAGCAAATTTCTTATAGTGATTTTTTCATAGGAAAACACAAAACTAAGTTGCCTATGGGTGCTTTGAACAAGAGATGAGAATCAAAAGTGATGGCAAGCCAGGAACATTTAAATGTATATGGTTTGCTTATTTCTAAAGGTGATTGGAGATAGCAGGTTTTTTGTTTTGTCTGAATCTACAGAGAAAATATATGCAACTTACTCATCATCTAATCCTCAGTCTGACTAGACCAATGTTTAAAAGGTTTATCTGAAATTGTAGTTCACTTAGTCATATTGTGCTTCAAAATCCTATTTCGTAATATTTCAGTCCATCCAGCAATATGCCATTACAAATTCAACAAACCCTTGCCTCTTTCAAGGGCTTCCAATTAATTATGCATTAGTTCTACATTATAGCTGTATTCAGACATTTTGGCACACCAGTTAAATTGTGTTTTTTGCACATCCTCTGCAGAGAACAAATTTCCACTCATTTTAAAGCCCAACTACTATTAATATAACAGATTGGGAAAAAACGGGTGGAAAAATTAGAGCACATTTTTGAATCTGTTGTGTAGAGCTGTGCAGAAAATGCCATGTTATGGTTTATGGTCCATATTGATTGGACTGCTGTTTTTGAGCTTTCTTGTGAGCCGAGTTTATTTTTGTCTGCTGCCTTGGTCTTGGTTCTGCATCATCACTGACTACAATGATAAAAGCTGCGAGGTAGGTTACAGCAAGAATCTCAGATGCAAAGGCCAGGCTTGCTCTCAAAAGTAACTTCAGTATTAATTTTCTGAGCAGGACCATCCCTGCTCCTCCCCAAAATGACTCTGCCCTAAATCCACGCTGGCACCTTCTTAAAAAGTAAAGATTCCTAAATTATTCTTGGCCATTAAGTAGAAAAAAGCTTTACTCATATAAAATTTATATAAAATTGTATTTTTATAAAAAAGCTTTACATTATGTGGAGGTCTTTTGAAAGAACTGTTCATACTCACACATCAGTTACAAAATCATTTACAAAAGGAAGGTTGTTTAGCAAATGTACTTGTAATTGTTTTCACTTGTATTTAGTGACGTTAGGTTGTACAAAAATGCTTGCACTGTAATAAATGAGTCTATCTACACTAGCCGCAAGTGGTGACAATCCATTTTAGACAGATGCCTTATAGGTGCTTAAGGAATCCCAGCTCTAAGAAAACTGTAAACTGTTCATTTGGAAATTAAAAAGGCACTATTTGTGTAGCCTTGTGGGATTGACACCAGCTCAAAACAAAGACAGAACATTTCGATCCACATATGTACCCCTTTAGGATTACATTTAACATATTAGGAGCAACACTGCACACAGTCTTTTCTGTTCATTGGTCAAACTGTTTTACCTTAACTCGAAAGGTAATGCTGTGCAAGTCAGTGGATGTGCTGTTTGGACACGGGATTATCAAGATCAACACTAGACACTAAAATGTATTAGCTGGAACTTATTAAATGAATTAACATTAGGTGGTTAGCTGTATGTGTGTTGAGAGAATGAGTGTGTATGCTGTTCTGTGCCCAAGTGTTTCTGCATGAATCAGCTGTGATTGTTTATAAATGAAACAGATTTTCATTATTAGGGTTCAGTCCCAGTAAGGATAAGACTGTTTTGTATTCTTCACAGCTGCACAGAAGCAAATGCAGATTTGAGTCGTCTGTTGCTTATAATGTGTGAGGTGTTATGGGGTTTTAGGATCACTTACAATGTCATCATTTTAATCAGTCTAGGTCATGGAATCTAATTACTTTTCATAACTGATAAAGCCTACATAGGCATCTCCAGGCATCTGCAGTGAGGATGTTATGCAGATGTGGAATTACTGTGAAGAAGAAAAGATGCACAGATGAAGAAGAGTACCATTAACCCAAATAATATCACTCTCATGTGTAAATTAACAGACACTGATTAGAGTGGTATGTATGTAGATGGATAGTAATTTGCTGCTGGATGTTTGTCAGTGACAGTGCTTGTGATGAAGGTGACATTTAAAAAATGAATCTGTCCATTAAATTCTTTGTCTCTTCACCCACCTTTTCTCTCTTGAACTCATCTTTTTTTAAATAAGTATTTTCAAAAGGTAATTTGATATTTATAGAATTTAAATAATATGTTTGACAGATTCTCTAAAGTGAAGGAGCTCCATCCAATACCTTTGGCACGCGTTAGAGTGGCATTTGTGATCCAAAATTTATCGTCCACCATCAGTACCTGACATTACTAACACAAATGTTATTTTTTTAAAAAAGGCATGATGCTTATGTTAAAATAGAATAAAGCTAAGGTGTCAGACAGGAGAGCTGACAGCAGAGTGTTCTTTTGTGGTAGACCAAACACAACAAATGATAGATAAGTTCGGTAGGCCATCTCAATACTGATGAGAACCTTAGGGTAGTTGAATGTTTTGTGCAAAACCAAAACATATTGCTGAGTGATGAGGGCACCCAGTCATGATTATTACAAAGAAAGCTGTTTGGAAGTTGTTTTAAAGCAGTTTAAAACTCTATGGTAACAGCTACACAAAGAAAATCAGGATGTATATACTAAAATTAACCTATGGTATTCATTTTTTAATTAATATCTAGTGGTATTTAAATATTGCTTAATAACATTACTGCAGTATATTATACAAAACTTTGGTCCCAAGTTATGTAATTACACCTATATATTAACTTCAGATTTTCCTTATGTATAAGAATTTCATAAAATAAGTACATCTGTTACGTTATTACATCAGCAATATCTATGTGAAGTTAATACATATGGTTTGACATAAGATACAGTAATCCAACTGTAGCAGTACATAGATCAGCAATAGTTACAGAGTTGTGTGCACTGTTAATGTGTTACTACACAGTTGTTAAGAATGTTTACTGCAAAGTGGGACCAGCAATTCATGTTACAACACTGGAGGCTGACCATCCTTATTAATTCAAAAAGTCAATATAGTTATCAAGATCACTAGAGAACATGACACTAATGAACAAAAATGAATGAATGCTGAGATCACAGGCAAAGAGACATGTAGCAGTAATATAACCAGTAGTATGACCAAGAAAGGTTTTCAGACTGATTCACATTCAGTAATCTAAAAAAAAAGCACTTGAAATCCTTACATGCACCGACACCCTTCAAGGCACCCTAAACCAACCCACCGGAATTTCAGACTAATGGGGCTAGTGTGTTTCATTATATTCTATCATTTAGAACGTCTAAAAAAATCACTTCTATTTTTATTCTGATTGCAAAGATGTCCTGTTGACTGAAACACCAGAAACTCTATAATTTAGTGTGATGTCTACATGCTTCTGATCATATAGTTTATAATATTTGATGCATACCTACAGGTTTATTTTATGCCGTATTTGTGTCACAGCCATATATGATTTATGAATGTCAAAATGCACACTTTGCTCTCAAACTGTCATTTATATTCACTTGTGCCATTACTATCACAGGTAAAACATCATTGATGTAGAAGTGCCATAAAAACTCCAGCATCCCTGTTGGCCTGTGACCACTAATTACCAAACTTAATATAAAGTAACTGACCCAGGCAACGAAGATCTGTGTCAAAAGACCAAATAGCATTTTAACTGTCTAGAAGCAACTGTCTTTGACATGGCAAACATTACACACTTGGCCACAGTGTTTGTGGACCCCCACAGCCAAGAGGAGCATGATCCCTTCTTGGACCTCTACGATATGGACTATGGGGTCCCAGCAGAGGAGATGCCAGACACCACACAGGGACTGGCGTATTTTGTGGCCACCATTGTTATTGGAGTGGTTCTTGTCTGCATCATGCTGGTATGCGGTATTGGCAACTTTCTGTTCATAGCCACCCTGGCCCGCTACAAGAAGTTGCGAAACCTCACCAACCTCCTGATCGCAAACCTGGCCATCTCAGACTTCATTGTGGCTGTGGTGTGCTGCCCATTCTTGGTGGATTACTATGTGGTGAAACAGCTATCTTGGGACCATGGAAAAGTGCTGTGCGCCTGCGTCAACTACCTCCGAACTGTGTCCTTGTATGTGTCCACCAATGCCTTACTGGCCATCGCTGTGGACAGGTAAGTGGAAATCTAACAAAATGCAAGTGGATGATTGTGTTGAGATAGACAGCCCTAAGGCTTGACTCACCATAATGTCCTTAGAATGAAAAAACAACTGTCACTGTGACATTTACCCTTGGACATTTACCCAGCATTCACAGCCAGACATCCTTCAGTGAGCACCTAGCTGTGAACCCTGAGATACTTGATACATAATATCTGAGATGAGATCTCCAATGCTGTATTCAACACAGCCATAACAATCATCAAAAGAGCAAGATTTAGATCTGCCTTTGTGGCAGTGCATACAAAACAAAAAACTGAGTCACCGGGCCAGTTAGCCCCCACTGCCCGTGAAAAAATGAAAATAAAAAGACTGAATGAAAATCTAATTCAGTAAGGAGACATGACACAAAACATGTGAAAAGTTTGAAAAGACTTTATGCAAGGGTTATGTGTTGGGGTTTGGGTAGACTTTTAGAATGTGCTGATTATATTAAGTCTTACATTGTACCCAAAAACTGCAAAAAAGACTTGGCGAGTGGAATCATCTAAAATCTAGTATTCGTGCCATATTTCTCACCTACAGTTAAAGTCTTAGGAGGTTATTTAACTTATTTCTAGACATTTTTAAGTGGGCATTATTTATGTAGTGTTACGTCACTTAGTAAATCAACAAAATGCATGATTTTTTATTTGACAGAGTGCTTTTAATCTTTAAGCATGTTTCTATATTTAAACTTTAAATACATTTCAATAAGTGTATTGAAGCCCTACTCTCTGGTAGCCCTTGTGCTAGGTAGTCACTTTATGGGAACAACCATTGTGCTGGTGCCCAGGATAAAGCACTCAGTTACAAACTGTCTTGTGGTTCTGAGCCCTGTTGCACTAAAAATGCTAGGCATGGAGACCAGTGTTGTCTCCCTAATCAAAAAAGTCTTTGAAGTTTTCCCCTGCCTCTTAATCTGATTACAGTATGGGTACCATGTCATTGTAACAGAACAGTTTGTTTGAACTTCACAGCAGATAATTCAACATTGATGAAAGCCAAAGTCCATATAAAGTCAAGCACAACTGTGACCAGGCTGCTCGTATTAAGATAACAAGTGAATATTTGGTAAAATTGAATTATGGACCCAATTTTTGCCTGAAATACACAATAGTCTTGGGGTAGAGCGATCTGTGGTCAGGTGTCTTCAGAAGTTCACCATAAATCTTGTGATGTTCTTGCCTCTCCAGATACATGGCAATCGTTCACCCTTTAAGGCCCAGAATGAAACACCAGACTGCATATTGTCTCATCACTGGAGTTTGGATTGTTCCCGTCCTCATATCCATACCTTCTGCCTACTTTACTTCTGCAACCAAGGTGCCTCACAGTGCCAATCGCAGCAAGACTTTTTGTGCTCAGATCTGGACAGTTGACCAACAGCTCTACTACCGATCTTACTATCTCTTCATCTTTGCGGTAGAGTTCCTGGGCCCCGTCCTCACCATGGCCTTGTGCTACATCCGCATTTCTAGGGAGCTGTGGTTCAAGAACGTGCCTGGCTTCCAGACAGAGCAAATCCGAAAGCGATTGCGCTGCCGAAGAAAGACTGTCATGGTGCTCATCGGAATCTTCACTGCATATATCCTGTGTTGGGCCCCTTACTATGGCTACACCATCCTCCGTGACTTTTACCCTACCCTCATCTCCAGGGAGAAGAACTCGCTGGTGGCCTTTTACATCATCGAGTGCATCGCCATGAGCAACAGTATGATCAACACATTCTGCTTCGTCAGCGTGAAAAACAACACAGTAAAGTACTTCAAGCGGATTGTGCTACTCCGCTGGAAGTCCACTTACACCTCCAGGAAGACAGTGGACGAGACAGAAGTGAGGACCCTGTCTATGCCTGTGACAGAGGAAATTGACTGCATAAGGCTGAGGTGAGGAAACATGAAGATTCACAGCCATTTTATGCCACTGATAACACAAAGCAAGGTAAAGACCAGGAGTCGTGGTACTCTTGGCGGATGACAGGACTTGCTGTCTCTGCATAACACATACATCTGGTTAACAAGGCTGATATACAGTACACAGATCAGCCACGATGTTAAAACCACTGACAGATGAAGTGAATAATGTTTAAATCTTATAACAATTGCGCCTGTCAAGGGGTGTGATGAGGCTATGCAGCCCCATACATAGCATGCTGTGATGAACTGTGTGTTCTGACATCTTACTATCATAGCCAGCATTTTCAGCAAATTTTGCTGCAGTTGCTTAAATTTCCCCATGACCCTGTTGCCAGTTTATTGGTTGTCCTTACTTCAAACACTTTTAGCAAATGCTTACCACTGGATATCGGGTACGCCCAACAAATTCAGTCACTCAGCCATCACAATTCGGACCTTGCCTTATAAATCCCAGGAACTATTGTAACAAGATAACAAATGTTTTTAAGACCACCTGTCAGTAGTTTTAATGTTGTGTCTAATTGGTGTATATAAATTGGAATGAGCCAAGCTAACTATGTTTTATTAGAAAAGCTTTACTTTTAGATGTCTTTTTACCAGCAGTGTTGCAGCACAAATTTTTGTGAGGTCCTACTGAATGTAAAAAACTCATTCAACACGTTCAGTTCCATCTGCAATGCAAATGATTAAAGTGACTTTCGAATCATAAGGCAGAGGAATTGTTTTTCTGGTGGTAGTCTATTAATTGTTAATCTGTATGTGATATTTGTGTTTGTTTAAGTTAGTTTTTCAAATTAGTATTTCTCTATAAGAGGCCCCTGAGGTGCATGTGAGTGGATGTTAATTATCGTGGCACCATTACTAGACATACAGTGCGGCCATTTCAGAAAGGCATTAATCAGGAGCCTTTTATTGTCTGGAGAACATGACGAGTGGACCAATTCATTCTCAGAAGAAACTATTATCTTTTGAATTGTCATTTTTTATTGTTGGCTATTTGTGCATGAACTTAAGACAAATAAATTTCTGCTTGAGAAAAAAAAAAATCACTTTTATGCACCTTTTTGTCAGCAATATATGACAGAAATGATTCCAGGTATTTTTTCAGTTGATTTTGATAAGTTAATTACTTTTCAGTAACTGTCTTTAAATTAATATTGTTTAGTTTACTCTTTACATGCAGGAAAACAACAGATTCTCACATTTCAAGCATCACAACATTAAAGAACTAAAGTAAAGAACTAAAATAAATAAATACATGAGAAGCTGAATCACTGGTCCTAATTATTTGGACCAGACAGCTTAAAGAATGTGCCAGCATGAAATCTGGGACAAAATAAGCAGTTCACAAAAGAATCAGTCAGCTTATACAGGCCTTGTTTAGTTAAGATCATGGTGTCAAGGCTCTGCCTTCCACTTTATTTCTGTTCAGTGTTTAAATATTTGTCTACTTTGCCCAGAGCAAATGAAAACTACTGCTGATAATGAGCAGTTCATTACACTACCTGCCCAAACGTATAAGGACTTTCTAATTTTTGGGTTCAGCTATTTCAGTCATACTTATTGCAATCGAGGGCATAAAATCAAGCATTCTCCGATGCAATCTCTGTGAAAAACTGGAAGTAAAACAAGACAACCTCAGTGAGTTTTAACTTTCCAGCAAGCCCATTTTTTACATTTTTGCTTTGCTAGAGCTGCCCTGGCCAACTTTTAATTGTGGACTTGAAAAACTAGGGGGACCAATACGCCACATAAGCTCACAACAATGAGATTATAGACGGCTGAAGCACATAAAACATCTAAACTTGTTTCAACACTCATGTTGCATCTTGAAGCAGCTTCACAAGAACTGTGTGTCAGAAGCTTTGCAGTGTTTCCTAGAGGGTTTCTATGGTCAAGGAGCTGCATGCTACCCTAAATTACCACTTGCAATGCCAGTTGTTGGCTAGAGTGGTGTGAAGCTCACCAATAAAGCGCTCCAGTGCAGCAGAAACATGATATCTCTACTGCAGTGGCGGAAGTGGAGTTTTTGCATGGGCTGGCCAGTGTTCGGTATGAATGCTGATTGTTATTTTAATGAGCCAACAGTTGGTGGTACTCTGACCACTGTGGGGGGAAGGTTGTATCAACAAAAAATGGCGACAACAACGTTTAATGGCTTTGTAAAGGCTGTGGCGTTGTTAAGTAAAACCAGTGTCTGACTGTGCTATTGAATGTATGAGTCTACTTAAAACGTTATGACAAGACATAATGGCCAGAGTGGTGGCCAAGACTACTTCAGGGGTCCATAGACAATGACAGAAAATTAATGTGTAACCATAACCAAACATCTATAGAGCATAAATGAATTATATTATTGCTTATTAGAGGTTGAAGTGATTATTCACTTAACTCAAATTTTCTTCAACATAAAGATAGACAGCTGTCTTTTACTGAACTAAATTGGCAATATGCATCCACACAGCAACTCAGCTTTCATAAAACTGTAATTAGTAAGCCCGAACAATGCTTACCTTAAAACGTACTTTAAAATGTCTGTTCACCACAGGTCTGCAATTGTTGTCTCACTTGCCGGGCTGCATTCCAACGTGTGTGAAAAAATGGGGAAAAAATAGTACACGACCATTGGAAATGTATTCAGTAACATAATATTTAAAATATAGAAGTGTGTGGTTTGGGACGCTGCTACTCTTGAAAAGGGTGCATGATTTGAAAAGGGTGCAACAAGACACCAAATAAATGCTTATTTCAGCAGGAGGTGAAATGAGATCTCAGGTAGCATCAAACTGCCAGTGATAGTGAATGGAATTTTAGGGTGGCAGCTGGGGTGGCCAACTAGATATTGGGGTGCTGTCAGTACAAATGCATTTATATAGTTCTTCTCATTAATTTCATTAACATATGATTTTTGACTTTGTACTTAAAATATGACCAAAAGGATACATTCATCAGCATAAACACACATATATTTAACAAATAAATAACATAGTGGTTAAATTATACCCCTTTCCTCTTGGAAGCATTCTACTGGGTCATTCCATTGGCCTGGGAATTTTAAGTTCAGGAAATTTTTGTTGGATTTGATGTCAGAGGACTCCCATTTTAACTAATCTAAATGTTAATTGAAAAATGGGTTAGTTGTGAATTTTCCAACCACATATTATCAAATCAGTGGTACAAAGGATATTTAAGATGCAGGCAAAGCTTTGATAATGCTTGTGAATACATTCTTTGGCTGTGTGTTTAAATTTATATGGAGTAGTGCACTGGACGTATCTTCCTGAATAAAAAAAAATTCTGAACATGCATTGCCCTCACTGAGCTATATTTAAAATATAGCCCCATCTCTTCTTTCTGCATCAGTAATAATTCAAATGTCCAAAAATTCTTTACCCATTTTGTTGCAACTGACCATTAATGAATGGACATTACTAAAC
This sequence comes from Alestes dentex, assembly GCA_037576975.1. Lineage (NCBI taxonomy): Eukaryota > Metazoa > Chordata > Actinopteri > Characiformes > Alestidae > Alestes > Alestes dentex. The sequence goes on from JBBIGA010000146.1 coordinate 8,290,054, forward strand.
GTTATACTAAATACGGAAAGAAAAAAAGACCAGGCACTGTACACTCAACAAATTGACCATTAGACAATGCATTGGACGGCTAGAAGCTTGATACTGTGCTATTTATCATTAAAAAATGACAAATTGTGATGTTACGTAATTTCCTTTTAATTTACCTTGAATTACCTGCTTAATTCTAACAGTCTGACATATCTTACCTTCAGCAACAGTGTCAGTGGTTGGTTTGCTAATGTCTCCATTAGTTTAGAGATGCTCATTTAGTGTTGGCTAATGGAATTTGTAGCTCATTATACTAAACTTGCCTGAGGCAACTGTGTGACTCTCTGAGCTCATAATTTACCATTATCATGGACAGTTTTTATTGCACTCATTCGTCTTCTAGTGTGGCCTTTCTTAGGTCAGTTGCTAATTAAAACAGAAACACAAAATCCTGTCACAAACTCTTACCACAGTACTAGAAGAGGAAGGCCACTGATAGGCTTTAAGGATTAAGCCAACTGTGGTTCGGAAATCTGAAGCTGTCAAAAACAAGCACTACATAAACTGTAGTGCAAAATTAAATAAATAAACAAACTTTTGGATTTCCTTTTGACTTTAAAGAAAGCAAACCTTACCAAGCATGCTTGGGGAGAAGCTTGATTTAGTGGAGAATGCTGGGAGCACTTCTGTCTGTGACGGTTACTCTGAAAGCCATAACCATTATCTATCTGTTGAAGCAGTCAACATATGTTCCCAATGGTGTTGATACTTATGGCCCCTTCATCTGTGGTGCTTTCCAATTGCCCACTCACAGTTGTATTCTACGAACTGATGGTTTTTGTCTGCCTTAATCAACTGCTCTTGTCTCTGTTCACTGGGGTTGTGTTGGTTCCTTTGTAACTAAAATCTGATGCCACTATTATAGTGGCATCATTTTAACAGTCTTTATTTTATTTTAACAGTCTTTATGCTGAACAATGTCTCATTAGATGCTAAAACAAGTTTTTACATACCGAACAATTCACCATCTACATTTTTAAACTACAAAAATACTGTGCCACCACTGCCAAATTCAGAAATATAATTTCTCTGCAACCTGTCTACTGCCCAAAATACCCAAGGAGCAAGGGCATTTTTAGACCACTGATTTCAGTAGGGCACAACAGAAAGCACCTTAGTCTGTGGAGTGGCAGTAGAGTGGATTTAATATTCTTACTCAGGCACACTTATTCACTGTGTATACTCACAGACGACTCAGAGATTTGTTTTTGTGCTGCTTTGACAAACGACTGACTGATATATGTAATACGCTGGCACATATCTAAATGTAAATGTCGAAGCTTGGGAAGCCAGATACAAAGAGTTAAGATTGTTAGAATTCTTATTGTCACACTGTTTTACTTACATTGCAGATCATTTCAAATCAGCCTCTTCATATACATTTGTTTAGACCTGAGGATGTGGAAACAGTATTCTAAAACTATTTTTCAATTTTCATGACCTAAAAAGGGTTAAAATCTTGAAATTTCAGGGATCCAGGTAAAAATGATTAGGCTAGCTCTCATATTATTTAGGTCTTTAAGACCAGAACATTAAGCCATACACCTAATAAAATAATGTTAGAAAGTTACAATGGATTCAACACATTATGTTTTGATATCCACTCGATGGGTCCAGCAAAAAGTAAAAACTATTACATTTCAACTATTACAGCAGTAGAAACTATTATATTTCTTTCAGTTGTAGGAAATCAATATTAACAGCAACTGCTCAATGTCAGGGCTCTTTACTGAAAGAGCCACTATAAAAAGTGGCATATGTTGAATATATATGATATGGTCTTTACAAGCTTAAAACAAATAAAACAGTTAAAACAAATAAAACATACAAAGTGTCTTCTACAAGCTTAAAATGTCCTTGTTTAAAGTAGACCTGCCATAACATTTATACACATCACTGTTCTTTTGGTGCTAACATAATGTTACAAATTCTATAGGGAGTCCTAGCAGACACATAGCCTTATTGTAGAGGTGTCTGGATAAACAAAAACTACTTACACCATTTTTTCATTAGCCATTGCTACATAATGACATGTCAATCACTCCTGCACACATCTATGTTAGGACAGATTTGCTTTCCATGTTTTTCTCATTCTTGTTCATTTCATAATGACCCCTATTGATGCTTGTGGACTGTGATATGTTTTTTGTTTTTAAGCAAGAGCTTTTTCGTGGAGAATCCAGATGAATTGGAGCAGTGAACTATAACTGTTTGATGTAGATATTCATCCTTACTGAAAGTTATAACCCAGTCAGATAAGGATAACGTTACTGAAACGATTAATCTGAAGGCCTGCCACTGTGTTCAGCTCTTTGTTCTCGGATAATCGCGTTTAGCACATAGCAAAGTCATTCATACAAGTTCCAATCATTAACTGCAAAATCGGTAGCATGGCTTCCCAAAATCTTCTTCCATTATTGCTGATTAGGGGCTACTTCTGATTCATTCCACATTTTGCATTAACTCCATGTTGCTAACACTACTGTCACCTTAAAGTTCCATTATATTTGACATATATTTCTGTATTTTTGCTATGACTACCATTAGAGCTAGTGTTTGACAGAGCATTATGTGTATGTCTAAAAATCATAACTCCACAAGTTTTTAGTACCTTGGCATATGATAGTCTTCCCACAAAACAAAGTATGCTGCAACTTTTAGTTTTTGGAATTAATGCTTTATTCAGTCACTCCGTACAGTTTACCTCCCAACATTTCTCAAGCTATAAAGTTCCCTGTTTGCTTGTAATGGAGTCAAGGACAAGTCAATATGTCTTATTTTGACTCTTTCTTAATCTCTGTATATAGCAAATCAAATGGATAGAATAAATAAGCTCAAATAACACAGTTGTCTGTCTTTAGGATTCGTAGTAATATCATAAATCAGACTTGTCTGTTCTCAAAGAGGTGCATGCAGCTCCATAGTGCAGATAAAGAGAGTGGCTGTGACAGGTGATATTTTTCATCCACACTCATGCACATCTTTCTGAACCTGTAAAGAGGTGTCAGCTACTGCCCTATCTCATGCGATTGATTTTGAGAGGTGGAAAGCAAAACTTCTTGACCTCTAAGAGCTGCTTGAATCGTATTAGATACCATGGACAATGATTTTCTCTGTATGTTTTTTGGGGGGCAGTGGTTGAAGGCCTACGGCACATTTTTTCCCAAAATTTTTCCCCCAGCTTTATATATATCATGTGTCGTTGGTTTTGGCCATCAAGTCTTGCTAAGATTTTAGCTGATTATATACTGTACATTTGTGTCTGTGTGTGTGTTTGCTCGTGTGTATGTGTACATTTAACTAAAACTCATTTCCCTTTATTACCTTACTTCTCATCTATAATGTACAGTGGGTATCGTCACTTTGTCCCTGCTCAGGCTCTTTCAAATTCCATACGCCCCTTCCACAATTCGGAATAAATTCCTTTCTGCCTCACTAACCCCAATGATTTCTGAAGTATGAAACTGATTAAAATAGAAGGTAGTAAGTCCTGATGTCCACCATAGTGGACACTGAATAAAAGTTGTTTTTAAAGGGTAACGATTACTGTACATTTCTGTAATCTTACTAAAGTTATCATGAGCAACATAAATATAAAATCTGCAAAAACTGATCACTTATCTCCTTAGTCACCATACAATTTGGAAGTTATGATCCCTGCCCTTTTGAAAACAAAGTCTGTGAGCTCCATTAGCCACAACCCCACAAATGTGGCATCACTAGAAAGCCCAGGGTATCTTTTTGACAGGTAGGACTCGAATAGATTGCATAAAATATGCTTGACTTAGATGTCTTTAACTCATATCCTCTACATTGGACAAAAATAAATTGCCAGGAGTCAGGAGGACAAAATTACATCTTTATAAAAAGAACAATACCAGAGACATTATAAAAGAAGGATGAGGCTGGATGAGAGTTCACTGAATGAATGTGAATAGGATAACTTGTGACACTTAACATTAACTATAAAAACATGTATTTATTTTAAAAAGTGAATAACTAGGTCACTTGAACTTCAAATATTAATTTAACACAGGGTTATGGTAGCTTACTGTTAGAAGGTCCAATTCACTCCAAATTTTAGGGAGCCCTGTTTCTATATTTTAAAGTTAAAACATCTTTTTTTTTACATGTTTTTACAGGCTGTGATATAAAAAATCCCGCCCAACAAGAGTCATTCTCCTGGTTTATGAAGTTATAAGAATTAAAAATCTATGCACTTCTGCCCAGCCTCTTCCACGACAATAGGACACCACTGGCTCAGATACTAGATTTTATATATAACAAAAGATGGTGTGAGTAAGTCACTAAGACCTGTATAATTTAACAAGTGAAATCTTATTGAATAAACTGAGAGAAGGCGCATATGAGGTTGATGTAGATTTAATATTAAGGACTGTAAGGTTGATGTAGAGCTAAGAACTGATATATGCAAATAATTCCATATAGTATGGAGCAATCTCTTTGCATGTTCTATATGAGCTCTATTAGTGCCACATATGTTGAAATTGCAGCTGTGAAAATGAACAGGCAAGTAGTCATGGCCTCGAGGGCTGTCATGAGATCTTGATGGATGCATCTGTTACTCAAGTGGCTTTGGTTACTGAGGATCCATCCTCTATTATGTTCACACCTGTCAGAAAACACCGCAAGCCATGAAATCAGCCAGGCACTTAACTGCCTCGGTTAAGGCCGAACAGTTCCGCTTTTCCAAGCATACTGTGGTCATGCATAAGTGTTTCTGACAGAGTTCCTACACTGACCACTTTAAAATGTGACAGGAAGAGTGGAAGTAAACATGTTCAAATTGAATGAAGCAGCAGACCTCTAAAAAATGCCTAATGAAACCCCCCTCATTACATATATGTATTTTCAAATAACACCTGAGGGCATAGAAGAAACAGAATGGCACATGAATAGGAGAACAGGGTTGTTTTGTATTTAGGCTTAAAATCAAATGTTTGGCAAAGGAGGTAATTAAGCTATCTTTGTACATTTCACCCTTTAGATTATAAAAATGTTATACATAGTCTACGCAAGCTGGTGTGAGTTGTGGAAAAAACACTCGGCAAGACATCTAAAGAATTCAGGCTGATCTGGTGAACTCATTGCTGGTCCCACATCAGTTTGGCATTGTTCCCTATCTCACCTGGAGAACGCTGAGAGTGCTGTCAGAATCTACAAAGCAGACTTCTCCCACAACTGCTTCTTGCAGACTTCTTTCACACCAACTGCTTCTTGCAAGGGTTCTCTGATGACTCTGCAACCTATGAGGAAAACAGAGAGTGTAGAGAACTGACCTCAGACTTTGTGGACTGTTGCCAGCAAAATTACTTCCAGATCAACATTGGAAAAAACAAAGTGCTAGGCCTAGTTTTTTACAATCTTCTACTGCAACCTCTGAACATCCTGGATATGGACATCAAGGCTGTAGAAAGTTACATGTACCATGGTGTTCACCAGAACAATAAACTGGACTCACTCTACAAAAAACTGCAGACCAGGCTGCACCTGCTGCGAAGGCTCAGGTCTTTTGGAGTGCGAGGGGTGCTCCTGATGACCTTTTATGACTCTGTGATGGCACTGGCCATCTTTCACAGTGTGGTTAGCTGGGGCATCTCCACTGGGGACAGGAAGAAACTGAACAGGATGATCCAGAGGGCCAGCGGTGTTCTAGGCTGTTCCCATTGCAGGTACAGGGTGACAGGAGAGAGGTGGCTAAGCTGTCATCCCTGTTGGACAACATTTCGCACCCCTTGCAGGACACTGTGACAGCACTGAGCTGCTATTTAGTGACAGGCTGCCGCAGCCATGGTGTGGGAAGGAGAAATACCACAAGTCTTCTCCTCCAGCTGTTGTCAGACTGTACAACAAACATCTAGCTGTTGACCACATGCACAAGCAAACACACACATCCGCACACATGGACTGAGAAGTGCAATGGTTCTTTCATGTGCAATATTTGTTGTGCAACATGTGCAGTATTTCTGGTGCAAAATCACTGTTTCATTCAATGTCTGCTGCAACTAGGCATCTGAAGTGTACACTGTGTACATATTTAGGACCCAGAGGTTTATGATCCAGTTGCAGGGTACTGGCTCTTCACACGGTTCACGGGTGATCCTATGGGCTGGAGTCTGTAGTGGGAAGAAGAGAGAGAGAGTTGCCAATACAGAGGATGCTGACCTCACTGCTCTAGCGTGGATCCCTTATATACATGCCCTGCTCCTCATTGACGATGCTTTTTTAATCACCGCCAGCTGGTCCATGTTACACAGCGACAGCCTCCTTTGTGGCGCTGAGGCAGGGCAGTGGAGGTTAGTAGATGTGTGGGCACTGCCAAATGGTGCCATGGGATCAGGAGCCCGGCATTACAATACATAATACACACACACACAAATATATTTATATTTCATATATTTATTTAATGTTTTTGCATAATATACAGTGTTTTGTGTTGGACCTTCTGGAAGAAAAGTCAGAGAGGAGAGATTGCATTAGTTTGGACATGTGCTGAGGAGAGACTTCTGAGAAAAAGCATGCTAAGGATGGAGCTGCAGGGAACAGGAAAAGAAGAAAGCCTAAGGAGGTTTATGGATGTGGTGAGAGAGGACATGCAGGCAGTTGGTGTGAGAGAAGAAGATGCAGAAGATAGAAGGAAATAGAGACAGGTGATCAGCTGTGGCAACCCCTAATCAGGAGCAGTCGAATGTAGAAGAAGAAGTACAGTGTAGAGTTTATGTGGTGACATTGTATCATTTTTTTTTCTATTGGTAATGCTGCTTATAATTTCTTATTCCTTACTTTTCTGCTGCAAATATGCAAATTTCCCACCATGGGACTTGAAAATGGTTATCTATCTTATCTTAATAATCTCATAGTCATTCTCAGCACTCCAGAGAATTCTTAAACTCTGTATTTATAAACCTAAACAGCATTAGTTTTAAATGCACATTTTTAATTTTAAATGCACATTTTTTCTTACTCTTTTGAGAAACATGCTCTCTTTCTCTTTTGTTCGCTTGCTCCCTTTCTCTCATTCATGCACATGTGCAAACACACACACAAGCAAACAGTTTCTTGTAGTTTTTCCTGCATGTGCTGTCACAAGGTCGATGTCTGTTCAATCATCTGGTGGAGGGATTTTATCTCCGGAATGATGTTTTAATGCGAAAATGGAGGCCACCGGAGCAACCAGCCTCTGAGGGCTGGGCAGTGGTTGAGCAGGTGGTGCTCCCCCCCTGTTTTCGACATGAAGTTTTACGCTTGGCCCATGAAGCAGCCATGGCTGGACATCTTGGAGTGTGAAAAATTCAAGCAAAGGTTATGAGGCATTTTTATTGGCCACACTTAGAGATTCTGTAAATGACTCCACAGGTTTCACTCCCTTCGAATTAGTTTATGGCCATGAAGTCCGTGGTCCCCTGAAAATGGTTAGAGAACAGTTGCTAAATAAAATAAAATAAAGAAGAGGAGGGCAGCCTCCTGCAGTATGTGTCCTGCTTCAAGGAGCGCTTTGTGGCTGCCTGTGAGGTAGCAAGGGGAAATTTGAAAGGTGCTCATGATCGGATGGAGCATCAGTATGATAGGAAGGCAGTGACTCAATCTTTTCTAGTGGGGGATAAGGTCTTGGTACTGAAGCCAATGCAAAGTGGTGGCTTGAGTGCAGCATTTGCTGGCCCATATTGTGTTATGAAGAAAGTTGGAGACTGCAATTATGTGATTAGAACTCCTGATTGTAGGAGGAAGACAAGGCTTTGCCGTGTGAATCTCTTGAAACCTTATCATGGCTGTTCAGCTCCAGTTATGGTTTCTTGTGTGTCCTCTGAAGAGGATGACCTGGCAAGTGTAGAGCCTGTGACTGCCCATTTGGGGAATGTAGCAGCATTAGGTAGGCTGGGGAAAATCTCGTTCATTTGTCTCCTGAGCAGAAGGCTGGTGTGTGCATGTTGTTTAATGAATTTGGTGGGGTCTTTAGGGATCGTCCTGGTCTAACCACCTTGGTTGTTCATGATGTTGAGGTTGGGGAAGCAAATCCTATAAAACAACATCCCTTTAGGCTTCCACCATTTAAGCGGCCCTGTGTAAAGGAAGAATTGGCGTATATGGAACAGATTAGGGCAGTGAAGCCAGGGCAAAGTGATTGTAATTCGCCTGTGGTATTGGTTCCAAAACCTGATCAGTCACGGCGGCTGTGCATAGACTATCACAAAGTAAATCAGGTGACACAAACTGATGCTTTTCCTATCCCTCGGCTTGAGGATTGTACTGACCACATGTACATGACCAGCTCATTTTGTCTCTAAACTGGATCCTCTCAAAGGATATTGGCAGGTCCCATTGTCAGCTCGGGCAAAAGAGAGCTCTGCGTTTGTAACGCCTGATGGTCACTATGTTTGTAACATCCTTCCATTGGGAATGAAAAATGCACCCGCAAACTTTCAGAGGTTGATGGGTAGGGTGACAGCTGGTCTCAATAATGTAGTTGTATATATTGATGATGTGGTCATCCATAGTGATACCTGGGTTGAACACATTGACCATTTGCGGCACCTATTGCAACATTTACAGCAGGCAGGGCTGGTAGCCAATCTTGTGAAGTGCGAGATTGGGAAAGGCCAAGTGACTTATTTGGGTCATGTGGTGGGACGAGGGAAGGTGTTGCCTAGACGGGCAATATTAGATTTCCCAGTCCCTAAGTCTCGGCGTGAGGTAATGCACAATGTGCTATTGTGGGGGGAAAAAAGAAAAAAATGTAGATTGATAAAGTAAAAAAAAAGTTTTAAAAAATTGTATTGTATTTTTTTTGTTTATGGGGGGAGGGATGTTAGGACGTGGAGCTGGGGGGGTTTGCACTTTAGGTAGACAGTACACTTTCACAGACACATCCCATCCACAAGGGGGCACCAGTTTGCTTTTGGGGTGCCAGGTAAGCTGGCTGGGTCAATAAAAGCCATGAGCAAGAGCTTGACCGGGCGCTTGAACTGGTTTTATGAGTAGGGACAGACTCTAAGATAAGATAAGATAAGATAAGATAAGATAAGATAAGATAAG
>JBBIGA010000146.1:8299246-8309264 GCA_037576975.1 Alestes dentex
ATGCTACCCACTAAACCACCGCTCAATCACAAAGTTACATGAAATTGCTACAAATATGTTGGCTAATGCCTGTAACATTGCTTTAAAATAGTGAGATAAGGTTTTGGCAGAGGAGTACTTGTTGAAGCTGTATGGCAATACAGTCCACATTTTTTTTATCAACCTTACACACAAAAAACAAAGAAGATATATGCCTTTTCATAGGTTGCTTTTGTGTGGTAAACAAAATGCCTATATTTGCAATATATCCTCATGATCCATGGTTCCCATCACCACCACTGTAAAGATATCCAAGCCTGTAAGTTACTCTGTAATGCCCCGTTTCACACAAAAATTCTCATGGGTTGATTTTTGCAGAAACTATCGGTTCCATCTTTTCTAAAGACATGACAACCAAACCCTTAAACACAAAACCTGTGGTTCTTATCTCCAGTCCTGGTGGTCCACTTTAATGTTTCTTCATTAAATAATATTTAAAAATGTGGTCATAATAGTCATAAATAAGTCCAAAAATTCCAAGGCATTTAGAAAACTGCTTCTTAGTCCAACCAGGTAGAAACCAAAAATTGTTAGCCGATATTCACATTTTTGGATAATCTTGGTTTAAAATAAAATGTTTAAGCTGGAACGTGAGTGATATGAACAACAGAAAAGCAGTCCAGACTTTGAATCAGCAAAAAAAGAATGAAATAAAACACAAAACACACTCAGGAACTAAATGTTAATAGCTGAGATGGAACTAAACATTTCTTCACAGATTTGAATGTCTCCTCTTAAAGGGTATACTGATGTTTTTAGGTCTTTTTAAAAAAATATCCCATGTGCTGAAACTTCATTTCAGAACATGCAACTTAACCAGATGCAATGTAATTGAGTACCGGTCTCAAGAGAGTATGGAAACTGTGACAAACCTTCTGTTATGATCCTTATGTAATCAAGTTAATCTCAGGAGAATTCTGACATCAAATAAGAGCCCTGATGTTTCAGAGTATTTTAGGAATCTAGGCTACCCTCTCCCAATTTGTGTATTTTTGATGCACCGCTGAAATCCAGCGTTTGCCATCTATATAATTGTTAGATAAGGTTTTGCCCTAGGACATATTTTTAAAAATTGCATTTGTGTCAGAGAAGTACACACAGGGCTTTGTGAGGCAAAACAGCAAGGCCAAAGAAATATTTTCTGATGTATGATTATTTTACCATTACCAACATCACATATAAACACTCAGAAGACACAAGCAGGTTTACAGGTCATTTTGGATGGTAAATTAAATGGCTGTATCTTAGTTGTATCCATTGTGATCCCTGGCTCCTACCACCACCGTCACCAAGAACTACACTATATGGACAAAAGTATTGGAACACCTGACCATTACACCAACAGGGGCTTAAATGACATTTCATTCAAATACATAGACTTTAATATGGAGTTGGTCTCCCCTTTTGCAGCTATAACAATCTCTGTTCCAGTTCATCCCAAAGGTGTTGGACGGGGTTGAAGTCAGGGCTCTATGCAGGCCAGTCAAGTTCTTCCACACCAAACTCATCTAACCATGTCTTTACGGAGCTTGCATTTGTGCATTTGGAAAAGAAATGGTTCTTCCCCAAGCTATGTCCACAAAATTGGAAGCATGGTGTTGTCCAAAATGACGCAGAGATTGCCCTTCACTGGAAATAAATAGCGTATCTCCCACAGAAACAAACTGATGTTTTAAATAAATCAGTGCTACCCATTTCATGCACTGAAATTCAGGCGATACAGTCTATACATCATATATAGCAGTTAGGAACACAGCACAGGAGACAAGGCTTTGATTCTCAGTGTGTGTGTGTGTGTGTGTGTGTGTGTGTGTGTGTGCGCAGGTCAGATCTCATTAGGTCACGGTCTGATCTCATCGGCCTGGCACACGAGGTCGTGGGGGATTACGATTTGTGTGTAGGGGATTATGGAGAGGAAGAAGAGAAACTGCATCAGGGCTGTGTGTTGGTGGTGTGCTGCGTTATCACGCTCGTCACGTCACGGCTTTTTTCTCCATCCTGACCTGGTTCACCATCTCATCCTGCTCTCATCGACCTCCTTCCTCACACCTGCTCTCCTCCTCTGCAGCAGCCCGGGGAGTCATGGCCAACCTCCCGCAGCTAATTAAAATCGGAGTTTCCCTCAAAACGACTCCCAACAATGGGCCCGTGTTCTTTAAGACGGACGGGACCAGGTTCGGCCAGAGCCGGACGATCAAATTACTGACCGGCACCAAGTACAAGATCGATGTGGTGGTCAAGCCTGGCGCTGTGGAGGCGACGTGAGTATCGCGATATTTTAAACAGAGAGCTTCGTTTGTTCGGGTCTGCCATTTGAGTAATGCAATGTTTACACTTTCACACCACCTTCTTCTTCCTCTTTCTGGAGACTGGGACATGGTGTACGGAATATGTTCACAACATTCATTTGGAATGGAGTTTTAGTTTCGATATTAAATCTGTCGGCCTCTGTTCTGCTCCTCCACAGCAGCAGAGAGCGCAGATTGTATACTCGAACGGTCCGAATCCACACACGATTAAAGACCTCGGCCACTGACGCACACACACACACAAAGAGAGAGAGAGAGACAGACTTAAGACCTCGATCATTTACAGAGCTGTCTGAACAACACACAGACTAAACACCGACCATTTAAATAGCTGTCTGTCCTCAGCACACACAGGAACAGACTAAAGACCAGCTATTTACAGTGCTATCTCTTCTCCACATACACATACACAGCGGACCTTCGGCTCAAACCACATAATATGTCAGTCTCTACAAAAACAGTTTTGAGAAGATCTAAACAGCCCCTTTATAGGTGCTGCTTTCCCCTTTCTCTTTTTCTGACAGTGGAATTTATCGATTACACCTCGAAATATTGACGCATTTTCTCAAACGACTACTTAATATCTCTTAATCATTAAACCATTGCTCAGAATGTTGACTTGTCTTTAAATATTGTCTTAATATTTCGAATTATGCATTTTCTAAAAAATAGCGCTTAATACCTCGACATGACTTTTTTTTTTCTTAAAATACGTGATATAAACTTGATATACATGTTGACATGTTGAAATATTGACCTACTATCTCGAACTAATGCTGTATTTTCTCGAAATATTGATTTAATATTTCAAAATAAGGACGTTTTCTCAAAATATTAACTTAATATCTCAAAATACAGATGCATAATGATGCATTTTGCAAAATATACCTGAAAAGTCTGTTTTACAATATCGTAAAATCTGGAAAATAAGCCATTGTGTTGAGATTGTAAGTAAAGTCTTTGAGAAGATAGGTCAGTTTGATGCATCCCTGCCAAAAACAAATCTTAAGAGAAAAAGAAAAAAAAAATTTCCCTTCTACCTGTCAGGCACTATCTTTGACATGCTCAAAAATGCATGTTGTAATGTTAAATGTGATGAAATATATGATGATAACAAGAAATCGTTTCATAATGAGAAGCCCTAATCTAGCCTGCATATGTAATATCAATAATTATTCTTGGCTACAGAAGACCCCTTGTGAATCCTTCCTTTAAAGCAGTTGCCACAATATCTGAACCTTCAGGTCGATGACCGTTGGTGGTGTAACGTTTCCTTTGGACCAGCAGTCCAAAGACCCCCAGTCGGTGATGTATTCAGGAATGTATGACACTGAAGGAGTGGCCCACACCAAAAGTGGAGAGAGGCAACCTGTCCAAGTCAGCATACAGGTAAAGGGAACTAGAGTGTCATTTCAGGATATTTGTAAAGTAACTGAAATGAGAAACCCAAAGGATCTGATTTGTTTTTTGCCCTCTGCAGTTCAGTGATGCAGGCCTATTTGAGACCGTGTGGCAAGTGAAATTCTACAACTACAACAAGAGGGACCACTGCCAGTGGGGAAACAGCTTCAACAGCATTGAGTATGAATGCAAACCCAATGAGACACGCAGCCTGATGTGGATCAATAAAGAAGTGTTTCTGTGAGAGATGACCATCCATCATATGAAATGAGACCACAAGGGACCAGAGAGCCATCACTATGTCGGAGAGAGAAAGAGAGAGAGCAGTATCTGGACTCAGGACATATCCATGATATCCATGTGCATATCAGACCCTGTTGGTGTAAAAATGTAACAGTTCCTATGTAGCACTGTCCTGCCTATAGGAGATGTCATTCTTCTGAATTGTGAAGTTCTTGTTGGTTTATAGTGGTTCAGACAGTAAAAAAAAAAAAAAAAAAGATAAAGCATAAAAATGTAGAAATGTATCCCTTTCAAGGCACTTTACCTTATTTGTTGTTGTTTGTCCAGTTTGTTGTCTTATTCCTCTACCTCTGAGGAGTAGCCTCAGGTTCCAGGTCACTGCCGTTTTGGTGTTCCTGGCAGATGCTATTAGATTTAACCACTTCAGGTCCACAGTGAATTGGTAACATATCCAGCAGCCCTTCCAGAAGGAGTCAGCGCTTAAAGACTACCCGAGGAGCACTGTAAAAAACGAGGTTTACTTTGCAATGTGTGTTTACGGGTTTTTTGTTGTTTTTTATGGAATATATATGGCAAGCCTCTAAATGTTTACATTTATAGTGAAAGTTGAGTATAGTAAAGTTGGGTATTTTTTTTAAAAAAAGACAGCCTTGTACTGTAATGGCAAAACAAGTGTTTACCTTGTCAGCAATTATGCAGCGTTTGTTGTGTAAGAAGGAAAACGGACCTAATTAAATCGTGTGTGATACAGAAAATGTCTGATTGTTTGTTACTGTGAAATTATAACGGCCTCCAGCAGATGGCGACAAAACTTTAAACATTCACCATATGAGCAAAAGTATTGGGACATGTTAATTGCTGAATTCATGTGTTCCCTCACTTCCAGTAAAGGGCAAACTTAATGCTTCAGCATACCAAAACATTTTGGACAACACCATGTTTCCAACTTTGTAGACACAGCTTAGGGAAGAACCATTTCTATTCCAGCGTGATTGACTCGCAGTGCGTAAAGCAAGCTCCATAAAGATGGTTGGATGAGTTCGGTGTGGAAGAACTTGACTGGCCCGCACAGAGCCCTGACCTCAACCCCATCCAACACCTTTGGGATGAACTGGAACGGAGATTGTGAGCCAGGCCTTCTCGTCCAACATCAGTGTCTGACCTCACAAATGGTCTACAGAATAAAAGGGCACAAATTCCCACAGAAACTCTACAAAATCTTGTGGAAAGCCTTCCAAGAAGAGTGCAATTTGCTATAGCTGCAAAGGGGGACCAACTCCATATTAAAGTCTACGTATTTGATTGAAATGTCATTAAAATCCCTGTTGGTCTAATGATTAAGCGTCCCAATACCTTTGTCCATATTAAAAGTATTGAATAATGTATCAATACATGTATTAATTATGACTTTTTGATGTGTATAGGCCTACCATAATAGAGGAAAATAAATAATCACATGCTATTTATCCTCAGATTAATTTAGAGAGTGTAATATACCACAAAGGTTGAGGGTCTTTGGTTTGCCATTCCAAGCACCTACTTTTCAGTCTGCTTGAGTTGATTGAGTTGATGGCAAAAGGAGTAATCATTTTTAAGAATTGACTTTACCTAGTAGCGCTTGGTCACATATTTATTCTGATGCAAAATGAAATGCTTGTAATTCTTATCCTTTTGGGACATTGTACTTACAGATACTGCAGCAGCATGTCACACATATGCACCATATTTAGAGCTAGTTGATGAAATGTAATTCCTAGTTAATGTGTATGAAAGCAAAGTATAGATCAGAATAAAGCTTTAAAGTAAGGATTCTGCTCTCTACAAGATGGTGTACTGATCTCACCATGTGCCAGCTGCAGCCTTATACCAGTTTATAAAATATACTATTTGGACAAAAGTATTGGGACGTGTCACCATTACACCAAAAGGGGCTTTAATTAAATTACTTTCAGATTAACAGACTTTAATAAGGAGTTGGCCCCCTTTGGAGCTCTAACAGCTTTCTTGGAAGGCTGTCCACAAGATTTTGGAGTGTTTCTGTGGGAATTTGTGCCCATTCGTTCTGTAGAGCATTTATGAGATCGGGCACTCATAAATGCTCTACACACATGAGATCAGTTAATCCAGTTCACAAAAAATACACAAAACATACAGTCGTAATCATTTAAAATTATATTACGAAATAAAATGTGACACTTTTTAAACGATTCACCTCCACATTTGGCTCCTCTGTGTTAATGTGGGTGTTATTATAGTGTCACGGAAGTGCCCGGATGTTGTGTATGTGTGTGTGTGTGTGTGTGTGTGTGTGTATGTGGATGTAAGTGTGTGTGTAAGTGTGTGTGTGTTAGCCCCGCCCCTCTCTCTGCTAGCTGGAGGAGCTCGGTCTCTGCAGTGAGAACCCCTCAGAAAATACTCGGCAGCTCGGAGTGGTCCTTTATTCCCACATATTCTGCTCCAAAAACGAACATTTGCTTGAAGAAAAGCCGTCTGCTCGATCTCCTTCTCTGCAGTCATCTACTGCTGCCCGTTTTCGAGGCGGAGTTCTGTCGCGCAGGCTACAAAATGGTGAGAAAAAGGCTGTGTGTGTTTTTGTGTGGCCGGTTTCTTTAACGGCTGCCTGTAGAATTTCATGTAAGAGGCTTCGAGCATGACTCATGTTGAGGGAAAATAGTGGAGGACGACTGTAAACCGTTATGAAAACATAAAACGAGCAGTAGCTATAACAACGGCAGAAGTTGAAGCTTTATTTCCTCTCTAGGTTCCACCGTTGCCTCATTCCTCCAGTCTTCAGGGCGGCCCGGACAGCAGCTCGGCTCTCGGTTGGGTTTTGTTTTGGTGCAGAGTCGTGGCTTACTTTTAAGTCATGTTGAACGAGTTCTTGAGCTTTTATTTTCTATTCCAAGAGAGAGAGAGTGCACATTTTGACTCGTATAACATGTAGTCGACTTATGCTTTCAGTAAACTAGCGTTCATTGTTAACAGTGCACAGTGTGTGTCAGTCTAAGGTGTTCATGGTTGCAGGTCGGTCGTGAAGGCCTGTGGTGGGCTGGGTGTGTGTGTGTGCACAGATGACAGAAACGTGTAGTTTTTTGCTCAGTAGGGGTTTAAGAAGAATATTTCTACCGAAATATTGAAAATATCGCTCCTAATTCGGAATTCTTGTCCACTGATGCACACAGGTACACTCAGTAGGTTATTTATGGTTGTAATTTAGTTATAAAGACATTTCACATACAGGTGAAACATATTAATCTGTCAGTAATTTGCTCTTGAGTGTTAGCCCTCACCAAAAACAGTCCTGTGTGTTTGTCATATAATATTAGTCGAGTGATGGTGGCATGATAATTAAAAAAGAAGGGAAAAAAAGATCAACAACCCCCTTTTTGTCTGCCAGGGCCTTGGCATTTTAACTGGATATGAGATTGCACATCATTGTGCGCAGTAAGATAGCAGAAGATGACATCAATTTTATCTCCAAAGAATTTCAAAAACTAGATTTAATGTACTGTTAAGGAGGAACATGAATTTAAATATTGTGTATGAGTAAAAAAGACTGTCTCTCATTTTTTATTGTTCTTTGTCGAAATGTCATCTCACACAGTCAGCCCATCTAGGCTCCTGAATTCAGTCAAGAACACAAAACAAGATGTGATGCAAGCCTTACTTATTGCTGAGCGAAAGTAGTGTTAAATCAGTACAATGAACATCCCAGCTACTAGACGCTTAAGCTTGAAACAAAGCTGAATGAGTTTAATTAAGTTTGAGAACGATTATATTGGCAAGGCGGTGTGTAAAGTAGCTTTAAAACATTCTGATAATAGGTTTATCAATATAATGTCTACAAAGACTCTGCACCATCCTCTATCCCGTTTAGAATATATCACTCTGCCTTGTACAGCCTGTGGGTCCACTTGATGTAAAGTGTATCTATGTTAGTGCAGAATTGAATGTATTTTGATACTGGTCATGATCTTATTGGGTGCTGCATTCAACGGCACAGCAGTAGCACACTAGTGATAGTGTTAACTGTAACAAGTCTTTACTTGAAGGCATAATAGAGATTGGAAACAAGTATTACTATCTGTTCAGTACAAATAACTATGATATTAAACATGAGCAACATAAATGTCTCCTACATTGAGCGAAGCATGTACCGATTGTCGGTTTAAGCCTGTTCATACTTTATGTATGCAGGGTCGTCCTTGAAAAATGTGTGCTCATTAAAAGACGATACTGGAGCATGAATTAGGTCTCTACTCTCACGGGCTGCTTAAGGTCTTCGGGGGGGTTTATAATAAAAGTTGTGCTTGCCCGTAGCTCATGTCTTTTTCTGGATGAGGGGAGTCTTGTGACTTTGCAGAAAACTGGACTAGGGAGGGGTGTAGCAAATGAGAGGGAAAAAATGCACATGAAATTATTTTAACCACTCTATTTAGGTAAGGCCTACTAATAACCCATTACAGCAGCATGTGATGTTGACGCTTTTGGATTTGGGTTTGGACATGATTGAAAGTAACAAGCTATCAGGATCAAATTAATGCTGCCATAGCTATACATATGGCCTAGCTCAAGCAGAATGAGGTAATGGTAATACATGGTCCAGATTAGTCATGTGGCATTGATGATTACAAGATGATGCTCATCTGCCTGATAATCATTTAATTTTCCTTTAATTTACAAAAAGGCTCTCGCTAGCAATAACATTAGTAGTCATGTAATTTACCGGTAGTTTACATTTGATGATTACCCAATAAGTAATTAAAAAATAAAAAAAAACAGTTGTAACCACGCATAATCCTTTCAAATATATAAAAGAGTTCTTTATTGGAAGAAGGTAAACAAGGAAGCCCTAAAATGCTTCATTGTGCATTACAGTAAGAGAGACCAGTAGGATCATTATCATGCAGTCATATAAATTTAATTTGAGCAATTGACCGCGCTAATCAGTATACATCAGCATCTCAAAGGCGAAGTTACGATGACAGTAATTGAGAGAGTTTTATCTGATGTTATTAAGCGTTTTTCTTGCATTTTCTGTTTTTCTTGAAATCCACTCATGACATTAGTGTGATTTTGCATGACCATGGCCCTGCCCCTCTCAGTGAGATATATGTGAATATTGTCTGTTGACCGCCCTGTTTTGTGTCTCTTGCAAAAAGGATTCCAGGCTGTAGCAGTCTTTATAACTTCAGTGTGAAAGGGTGTGGCTAAACAACTGTAGGGTGAATAGGTTGATGTGTGTAAGTATGATGGCTTTCATGACCTCATGAAAACAGGCAATTCAGGACAGGGTGTTTGAAGCGTAGTTGGTGAGTGAACGGTACAGTTTAAAGTTTAGCAGTGTTTATGTGTAACATTAAAGAGTTATTATGAGAGTCACTGGCCCACATGTATCATTACAGCTCTGATTTCCAGCAAACTATTTCACCTTGTCCTGACACATTACTCGTAAAATTACTCGTCAGGGTGGTGGTGGCTTGGTGTGTAGGATACTTGCCTCTGTCAAGAGGTCATGGGTTCAAAGCCTACCTTCAGCATACTACCACTGGGTTCCTGAGCAAGACCCTTATCCCCAAGATGCTCCAGGGGGACTGTCCCCTGTAGTTAGGGAATGGAAGTTGCTTTGGATAAATGTGTTTGCTAAATGCCGTAATTGTAAATGTAAATTGGTAAAAACACTTCAAAAACAGAACCCACAGGTAGACTGAATTCGTGGTACATTTGGAGAGTGTTTATACGCTCTCTTTCTTTTAAGTATATGCAAACAGCTAAGTGGTTTATCACTTGTTTACCACAAGCGCTTCAGTGTTTTTGGGTTTACTATAAATAATTAAACACTGCTGCTGTTTTATTTGTATCCTTGAATAGTAGTGTTCATTCAGTATCGTTCACAAAGAGAATAAGCTCATTATTGCAGAATGCTTGTATTTAGCCTGTTGCAGCGTGAATCCGTGAAGTGGTTTACAAGACATGACACCATTAAGAACAATCATAAATTTCAAAGCTTTGCTTGACCAATTAAT
>JBBIGA010000146.1:8309364-8325767 GCA_037576975.1 Alestes dentex
AATCCGTGAAGTGGTTTACAAGACATGACACCATTAAGAACAATCATAAATTTCAAAGCTTTGCTTGACCAATTAATTAAGAAGCAAATGCAAAGTACATTAATGTGAAATGTGTGTGATTGGATGAAGTTTACGTTCAACCTTAAGTCGTAGACATCCTAATAATAGATTAAAACACATCCAGTTGTGAAATACTCTTTAAGCTTTTATATAATTTTTTTTTTTTTTTTTCCTTTGTAAACACATTTTTTAATTCATCATCAGGGTTATGTGCTGTGAGTGAGCTGGCCCACACACATCTTGCCCGAGTATTCACTGTTCAAAGCATATTTTGTTTAGTCTAATTGACTCTGAATGAAGAATCCATTATTTATGAGCCACACTGATTGTTTCTCCTCTTAGCCTTCCCAGATGATGTTCAGCTCATTAAATAGGTTGGTTCATTTAGGAGGAGGACTCATCTGAGAAAGGCTGACTAATGTTTTATTCATTTACAGGGCTATGTTTTATAGTTTGGACTGGCTTATTATTTCTTTATAAAAGCAGAACCGGAAATACTCTCACATTTACTGGCAAAAACCCTTCTGTAAATCCTGTAAGCTTCTTTTCAACTTTAGTTTGATATTGAGTCTATTCATCTCAATAGAGCAAATGTTAAAAACACCCTCCAGTGCCTATTTATATCCATGTTCTGGTGAGGGCTCTTGAGCATTTTTCAAAGAGCCTAAAATGCAGAGTGTAAAATCATCCAGTGCGTTTCAAACCATCTATTCTGCAGTAATACCACACCGTTGGATTGATTTACTAGGTAACAGGTGACAAAGCTAACCAGGTAACAAACAAGTAACCAGTTCTTTTATCCCTTACGTCTCCTTTCTTCCTGGCATTGTGCTCTTCAGCTGAGAAGTGTTTTTTGGGTTTTTTTTGATAGTGTAACACAACCCTAATGAACACAGCAATGGTCAAGGATCTGATCTTTAAATCCAGCTAAGATTTGGGACTGGAGCCCAAAGCGTATACTGCTGAATATTTGACTTTTGAAACCTTAAAACTACAATGACAAGCAAATTAATTAAAAAAAATTGTTACTTTCTCTTTACCTTGTGTCTTGATGCAAATCTGCCTTTGAAAATGTAAAGAGAAGTGGTCTTCCCTTTCCTCAAAACAACATCAGCTACAATAGCCTAGGAGCTCCAGCTAAAGAGGGCAAGCATCAAATACTAAACTTGTTTTAGCTGTGTAGTTACATTTGGGCTAAAATGACAATGTGTAAATTTGATTGATGGTAGGACTCTTGCTTTAAAGTATCCAGTTGAAGGTAGTAACAGTTTGCCTGAACATAGACTGAAAATATTTAAGAGCTTTCAGTGAATAATGTACTAGTTCATGAGTGCAAATATCATAACATGCTTGGTGATGCACAAACTAATTTGTTTCCTACTGGTCAGTTTTTGCCATAACCTCATTTTGAAAGTTCTGCACCTACTCGTCATGCTGAAATGATGGTCTGTGTCTGGTCACTTTGCATGTCAGTCAAATGGCCCTTTTTTTTTGTCAATCCAGCTCTCTCACTTGACATTAAAATACAGGGTTTGATCCAAATTAAAACCTTTTACTCTTTTGTCTTGCATGCAGATCATTTGCTCTACCAAATGCCATGTTTTTTCATAGTAATTTTTTTATTTTGGAAATGCTCATTTCTAATTTGCTTACCAGATACCAGTTTTCTACCACCAAGACCTGACTGAACATTTGTCTTTTAAACAAAAGGCAACTGAGGTCGTCATCATTAACACATTGCAAAAGGCTTTCAGGACTGTAAAGAGCATCATTTCTTTAAATAGAAAATGACAACAAGTTTAACAGCCCTGAGGTGCAAGACTATTAAAAACCAAAATGTGTCAAGATATTACATCCATCTGTACTCACTGAGGGTGATCAGAAGCCAAATGTAAGATGTAATGCTGTTTTTATTTTTCAGAATGATTGTGAGAGGGTCAGGAGAACAAACATCTTTACTGATCAAAAAATTGTGTAATTCGGTCTTTTGTTGCTATACTGTTCCTTTACGTATCATCAGTAGGCGCTAGCAGGCTCGCAGCTGCAACCCAGTAATCATCAGTCAAGGTAAATTCCCCCGGCTGGTTCTGGAGTGGGCAGTGGTGACTGCAGTGGTTGATGGAGGAGCAGTGCGGGGGATCAGATCAGGCTCCTCTGCAATCAGCAGCAGTTACACCCCACTTTACACAGTAGATGGTACATTCCTTTGAACCAGTGCTGCGCTGCGTTGTACCAGCACGGCTGAGATGTTGAATGCCATTATTTAATGTAAATTTCTGTTGTTATTTTTGGCCACTTGTAAGTAGAATAATGTAGAAAAAGTAAGACAGCAAGCCCCCCCCCCCTTACACCCTTTTCTGTATGTTTGCATTAATGTTTGTTTGATATGTCAGTGGTTCTCTGTTCTGGTCCTGGAGAATCCATTGATTTTAATAATTTAATGTTTTCAGTGATTTAACACATCTAGTTTAACTTAGGAATGTCTATTTCATAGCAGATTAGGTGGATTTACCCTTAAATGTGCAGAGCAGTGGTTCTCCAAGACTCAAAATAAGGATGCTGTTTGACTGAAATTTTGAGAATAGCCGTGTATTAGTAGAGTTGTAAGAGTACACTTGGTTTACAGTTTGATTAAATTCACAGTGCTGACAGTATAATATAGGCACTACTGTTGAGAAGTAAAGTACAATACATTTCATGATAGTTTTTCAATAAAGGTGGCACTGATACAGAGGGAGGAAAAAATGATTCGAGAGAAACTGTGTATGACAGTGCCTCAACAATGTCCAAAAGCTACATGGAACACTAACGAATGTCGTTTTTGCATCAGTTTTCTGAGAACATCTTTTCTGTGTTACTGTCAATATGCTAAAACCTTTTTTTTTCATGCTAGCTAAGCTAATGCTAACCAGCTTCTTTATACTAGTGAACAGTGAAGTTTAAAATTTAGCAGGTATATAGATGGTTTGGCATTTATCGATTGCTGAATTGATTGCATGCTGCATTCACTTATTTGGTGTTAGGCAACAGAGCTTTTTTAAACAACACAGGACTGTACAAAAGGCAACATAAATACTTTTACATCACTAACTTAGGTCAACCCACATGGAGTAACACCCCACACTGCAGTGATATTTGGGGATGTTTGAACCTCCCAGTAGATCCTAACCTTTCATGGTGAGCTAGCTGTCTCTAGGTGGGAATGGTGGCAGCCAACCCCCTCCTGTTAGCTGACATAACAGAATTTATAGTCAGTGTTCTTCTCCAAGCACACGGAGCTGTCCCGTGGCGCTGCCTTAGCAAGAGTTTGAAAAGACGCAGTATTGCTTCACATGCTTTGGAAGACATGCTAGCCTTCACCCTTGCACTATTAGTGGTGTCACGTGATTGGGGAGTCCTAACTAGTGACAGGAATTTGACTTGACTACATCAGGGATTGGGAAAAAATGGAGAAGAAATGCACTTGCATTATGGTATAATTGCTAGAATACAGCTACATTTATCTCCACCACAGGCATTATCATATTCATTGTATTACAAAACACTACATTTCACTCTAAATCTTAAAAGTTTGTGAAAAAGTGTCAATATGACAGGTTTCTTGGGTTATTTTGGACAGCGAAAAATAAGTGGTAGCATACTGTAGTATACTGAAGGTGTCCTTTGAGTCCCTGAACCGGACATTGTAAATAATAAATCAAAGCTCAGCGGTAAAGCATGGTGGAATTGCTCTGCACCTCCAGTTGAAGAATAGACTTTTGGATTACCATGGAATATCAAAATAATGTGTGTTCACCTGGAGCATTTTCTTTCCATTTCCTGGGAACATTTCAAAAATGCTTGCCGCAGGGCTTAAAGAAAACAGTTGCAAAATGTTTTTGGGTTTTTTTTTTCATCTGCTTCTGTCAGCAAGCAGCTCTTTCTGTCTCATCTTTTATCCATGATGCATAAGATTTATGAAGTGCTGTATATGCTTCGTATGTCTATAGTGCTTGTATGTGCTCCATATAATAAGAGTCAGTGGCTTCATTGAAATGTGCCTCAGATTTTGTGTTGTGCAAGAGGCCTGCCCATTTCAACATGCCACCAGTGGCTTTTAGCTGATTAAAATCTTGTTTGGATACGAGTACATCAGTGTCTTGTAATTAACTTGCTGCCGTGGTATAAGGGAGAGTGGTGAATTATAGCTACATAAGCTAACACACCTCCTATGAGTCATCTGTTTAATCTGTGCCTTTTCTCCCTGTGATATGTAAATAAGAAGCTGTCAGGTGAACAACACAGATGTGCCCACAGAGTACAGAGCCTTATCATGATTACTGAAACTGGTGGGCGAACATGCGGAGACAGTTATTTCACAGTAATATAGAAACACATTAACTTGTTAGAAAATATCTGTATATTTATTGTTGGATCACATCACATCAGTGTTCTTGCAAAAAAAGCTGATTTTCTTTATATTTTTTGACTTGTGAAATATTAAATGTGCTGCTGTTATCTGAATAAACACATTGTTGATAGGCGCAGTATGGCGCACCTTCATCCATTGTGCTCCTCCAGTCCAGAATGTCAATCATAATGTCTGGTTGAAAGTTTGAAGCATAGATTTGTTGTACAACTCTCTTCTCTTTTTTCCTCTTCTATAGGGAAATGAAGCAAGTTATCCCCTGGAGATGTGCTCGCATTGTAAGTATTACAGTTCAGTGCTGCCACTTCATTTTTCCACATTTAACTCATGAATGTCATTATTACATGTTGTTGGGCTGTTTTGAATGACTGACAGTCGCTGCAGTGGGATCTGCAGTGAACATTTAATAATGTGACAGTGCGGTATGGTATAATCCACCACTTATGATGGTGTAATTCTTATATAATATGTGGGGTGCTGAGTGTATGTAGATATGAATTATTGATCTCTTTCAGCCATGGCCTATATTTAACACACTGTAGTGTGAGCTATTTTTACATGTGGGCTTATGTCACTCATTTCAGAGGGGAGCCGTTCAGTAGCTAAAACCTGTTTGTATTTGCAATAATACACTTTAATCCGTATTTTTCATCTTCATTCCTCTAGTAATGACATTTTGGTGTGATGAAATCGTGTAGAAGAGTGTGAGCATAGAGCTAGTGGTAGAAACCAGGAAGGGTTTCACTCAGTGTCTGGGCTAAAAATTCCCTCCTCTTATGTGAAGGTCATTTCCAGTGTTGCAGATGGAGCCTTGCTTATTTTTAGTACTGATATGCCAGTTTAATTGGTTTCTTGCCCCTTAGTCTCCTGACATCATGGACATGCACAGGACAAGCACATTAGAGTTGGGAAATGGGGGGTGGAGGGGCAAGTGTGTGCTAATGAGAACATTTTAAGTGGTATGAGCATGCAGTGTTTTTGAAGAGCCCATATAATAGACGTACACTCCCTACTCCCCCACATATGTATGTGTGTATATATGTATATATTTAGATTTATGTGTGTCAGTCAGCTATAACGTTAAAATCACCCATGTACTGTGGTGTCTGGCACTACGAAGACATTGACAACGGATCCTTTAAGTCCTAAGATGGAAGATGGGTCTCCATGGATCAGACTCATTTTGTCCAACATGCACATGAAGGGGTTGGTAACAGTGTTAAATAGGAGGTACGTGTCGAAGTAACATCGACATGAATGCCAGGATCCAAAGTTTCCCAGCAGAACCCTGCCTCTGCCACCTTACCTACTTCCTATGGTGCATCCCCACGTAAGTGACACAAGTGGCACACTAGCTTTTGCTCCCCAGGCACATCAGTGATATTTGGGCTCCCATGACCCTATCGCCGATTCACCAGTTGTCCTTTTTTGAACCACTTTCAGGACTTACTAACCCCTGCATCCTGGACACCCCACAGTACCTGGCATTGTAGAGATGCTCTGACCCAGTTGTCTAGCCATCACAGTTTGGCTTTTGTCAGAGTCACTCAGATCTTTACGTCCGCCTGTTTTTCCTGCTTCCAACACATCAGATTCAAGAACCGACTCTTCACTTGCTGCATAATATATCCCACCCATGACAGGACCACGGTAAAGGAACATTCAGTGTTCAGCGTTTCTGATCAAGAAATATAACCCTAAGTGAATGACTGAATGTCTTCAGCACACATTTTTCTCCTTTACTTTATCATCTTGCCTCTTAACTGACATGAAATTGAAACAGCGTCTACTGTTTAAACAGCTTGAAGTAAAACAACCTTTTTTACTTTTAAGAGTGCAGATGAGACAAAAGCTTAAAAATGTCCTGACCATGCATTATGATAAGGTTTATTTATCTGAAAGGATTTTCTTTGTCTTTTGATATGGTAATGCTTTTAGGAAGACGGGATAAACAGGTGGGTAAACCTGACCTACAGTAGACCTTGTGACTTTAATAGTATGATATTTCAAAGTCCCTTACACAGACACACATGCACGCACACGCACTTCCTCAGCCCAGCTGCCCAGCCCATCAACATCACAGACAGCCACTCAGTCACACATATGCAGACCTGTCTGTATGAGAGGCTGCCAGCAAAAGATTGGTTTAATCCCTGACAAACCTCCTTTGTATGTGTCTGCACCCAGGAGTCCACTATACCCCATATTCAGATGACAACAACAAATAACACTTGTGTTCACATAGTTCGTGCTTTAATTGCACTGGCTGTAAACACTCTGGCGTGTTAAGTACATTGAGAAATATTTTAGTTTATTAAAACTATATCGTATACTTTTTTGCTGCTACAAAATTTCAAGGAGATACTTAAAAACATCTTTGTTGCTTTTTGCCCTGAAGTCTACTTGAAGCTACTTGACAAAAAACTGCTTTTAGAAGAGAAACTCCCATCTAAATATGACTGATGACTGCTGCTAGCTTTTGCACCTTTTTGCTCACAGCAGTGACTTATCAGATGAAAGCATACATGCCATGGGCTGCCCTATTGAGGCAAACAGCAGTGACTAAAACCATCCTAGGCTGTCTGTGACTGCTTAAAATATCCTGCTTTGCTGGAGTCCCTTGTTGCTAAGGGTTTCCCTGCAGGCTCTGAGGGTCAGGGCAACAAGGACGGGGCTTTCTCATGACCACGTAGTTAAAAATACAGGCGTTCTAGCTGTTGCCTAGCCCACACTCTGCACTCATTAACGTAATGGTGTCTGCATTCAGCTCTTCAGACAGGATCATTTTAGTAATGGCTTTAGTAATATTGGAAAGCTGTGACTTGTCAAGAGAGGCCTTTTTGTTCTATTATTGCCAGCCATTTTGGAGAACTGTGAGTTTTAATTTCCCTCCCATTTAAACACAGTAAAAGCTTGTGAGCATCGCTGAAATCAAGCATGTACCCCCCGACACACTCCATCATACAGTGTAATATGCCGCATTATACTAATGGAATTGATGTGTTGAACATACACAATTAGCAAGTCACCCAGAGCCATAATCAGTGTTTTTATAGACTGTTATTATTGCTGTGCTACAACCTACAATTCCCTTATGCTGATTTCACCAGGAGCAGGAGC
This sequence comes from Alestes dentex, assembly GCA_037576975.1. NCBI lineage: Eukaryota > Metazoa > Chordata > Actinopteri > Characiformes > Alestidae > Alestes > Alestes dentex. The sequence continues at coordinate 8,316,953 of JBBIGA010000146.1, forward strand.
AGTTAATGCAATGAAGGTTAATGCAGGACATTCCCCAGGGAATGTGCTGCTGTACAATACAATGACACTTTCAAAACCCAGCCTGAAACTTGCAATTATTTGTTCCTCTGATTATAACTCAAACTAATTCTAGTGGCACCTCTGAGGTACCCTTGAGTACGGTACCGGCACTGCTCCCTGGGCGCTGTGTCGCTGGCTGCCCGCTGCTTGAGGAAGTATTTCGTGCTGTTCACACTGTTCACACGGCATACACAAACATTTGTTAAGGTATGAATGTGTGGTCAAAACTAGTAACTACATACATAAATAATACCAGTACTGTTTTCTGTTGCTATATTTCTATACCCATATACTGCAGCAGGGCCAGTTTTAGGCCTAAGTAACATGGGCAGCTGTCTAGGGAGCCATTCCACTGACCAGCATTTGAAGCTGAATTAATGCGCAGCTCTTCATACAGCCGGCGCTGAGCCTGAGCACGCTCATCACATGCAGCACTGCCGTGCTGATTGCCGCCCCAACCCTTCAACAGCACATTCTTACACAGTGCAAGTAGTTTTCAAAGTAGCGAAAAAAACGACATTGACAATCAGCTCCTCTGACTCACCTACACATCAGCTAAGAAAAAAAAAGGTAGGAGCAGTAGTGTAGTGGTGTAGGTGCATAGTTTACCTCTAAGAGGATGCATTTACTGTATATTCTACTGTATATCTACGGATAGTGATGTTCGTGCTTGATTTTGATTTGACTGACCGCATAAAGCAGTGAGCTTATATTTATCCAAACATGATTCATAATCAGTGCACGGATTTATTCGTTGTGTTTTCGACTGTCCCATTCTGCTAAAACTTGATAATATATAATACTAGTAGTAACATACGTTGGTTTTTATGGTATATAGGCTTGGGGCATATTGTACCACAATTTATTTTTATTTAGTTATTTATATTTATAGCAAATAATATAATATATCTTGCTTTAAAGAGTATAGGGAGGGATGTATGTGGGGATGCCAGGACACTTTGGGCTCAAGATCCCTAAGGGCTGCCACTCTGTCTAAAAGGTTGATCTAAAGATTAATAGATCATTTGTAGAACTGAAAATAGTTCAGGAGTGACGGTGCAAAGGATTATGAGACAGTATGAAGAATCTTACGGTCTGTAACGGAGTTATGTTAGTCAGAATCTTGTCCGTAGTAGAGAGTGCAGGGAGCAGCATGGCTTGGAGGTTTAGTGTGAGGGGTAAGCCTCTGTTTAGAACAGAAAACACCTTTGCCTTTGGGAAGAAGCCCCAGACTACAGGATGTGATTTATTTACTTTTGGGTTAAAGGGGACATATTATGCGAAACTCTTTTTGCATGCTTTTGTATTTCCATTTGGGTCTCTACTGCTCCTATAAACACTCCAAGCGCAAAAAAAAATACCCGTCCGTTTTCTGTGAATGAATTCAAAGATTTTGGTGTCAGGAATCAAATTTTCTACGAGCTGTTTGGACGGCTCCCCTATTGTGATGTCAGAATAGGGAAATTTGCATAGAACCACCCCACATCTGTCGAGCCCCCACCCACTAGATTAGTTGAAGATCTGCCATTTTTGTCTGCTGATTTTACGAGCACACAAGACGCCGAGCGCTATGGCTACAGGCAAAGACAAGTCACACAAGAAGTGTCGTGTTCATCTTGCCATGGGTCCGACTCGGGGTCGAACATATAGGGCTGGATAGCGCCTGTTTCACGTGTGTTAAACGCGCAGCATTAGCATGGGATGGGTGGGGCATGGCCAGCAACAGCTTATTTGTATAAAAGGGACAGAGCCCTTAAACGGCTCATTTTGAAAGGGACTGAAACTGTCAAGAATAAAGCTGGTGAGATTTCTGTGAGTGATTTTGTGCAAAGAACTTCATGAACATGTTTTGTATAGCCTATAGACCTATTATAATTAAAGTGAGTTTTGCATAATATGTCCCCTTTAAATGAAAACATGTGGTGGACTGTTATATTACAAACTGTTTATTTATTTTCTTCTTTGCTCTCTCTGCCCTTTCTTCTCTGTAGTTGATGCTGATGAGATTAAGAGGTTAGGAAAGAGATTTAAGAAACTTGACCTAGATAACTCCGGATCCCTAAGTGTGGAGGAGTTCATGTCCTTGCCTGAGCTGCAGCAGAATCCACTGGTGCAGAGGGTTATCGATATATTTGATACAGATGGCAATGGCGAAGTGGACTTTAAAGGTGAGGCACATCTTGTCAACTCCATTAATACATTTAATAAATAATGCACAAAACACATTGGTCATGCAGTGCATAGATATCTGCCTGATGTCAGAATATTTATATTTCACATTCCACTGGTAAATACATTAAGCTAGCTTATTGTTCAAATCAGTCTACATGTGGTAACTCATCACATGACCTAATTTTGCATTAGTCATGTTGCACTACAAACAGTTCCATTATATTTCAGCCTAGATTTGTTATAGAATAACTTGTTTCCTCCAGTCAAGCATTTTCTGGTGGTATTGGCTTGATATTTAAGATTCAGAATTAAGCTCACCCCTGCAGGCTATGGTAAAGCCTTTACAAATGAATGCTGGAACAAATTCTAACATTTTCATATCCTCTACAAGTACTTTTTTTCATGTGTAATCATATTTTGCTCTCATCAGAGTTTATCGAAGGTGTCTCACAGTTCAGCGTAAAGGGAGATAAGGAACAGAAGCTTCGATGTGAGTCCAAAACCAGTTCTTCCCCGTATGCTGAAACCCAGTGGTGCACTCTGCCTGAATCTAAACACATTTCTGAATATCTCCAGTTGCTTTCAGGATCTATGATATGGATAAGGATGGATATATTTCCAATGGGGAACTGTTCCAAGTATTGAAGATGATGGTGGGGAACAACTTGAAGGACACACAGCTGCAGCAGATCGTAGATAAGACCATCATCAATGCAGACAAAGATGGTGATGGGAGAATATCTTTCGAAGAATTCTGTGCTGTAAGTATCTCTGGAAATACAACCACTTGCACAAATTATGTAATCAGATCACATAAGGGGATGCTCAGTCAGTTTTCTTTTTACTTTGTACTGAATAAACAAATCTCAGAAATGACAAACACAACTTTGGTTGAATAATTCTGGCTTTTTGAAACATACCTCAAACTAATTGATATTTGACTTTTTTTCCCCCAATCAAGTAGTAAAACCATTATGGAATCACACAATGTGAAGGAAATCACACTGAACAGTAAAAAAAAAAAAAATCACATTTTAATACTTTGTTGCCCTTCCTCAAGCTTGAATTCCTTGTGTTATATATTTTACTAATGAAACTCAATATTCTCCATCAAGTTGGTTCCAACTTTCTCAAATAGTGGTTCACAGCTTTGCAGGCTTTTTTTTTTTTTTTACACCTCAAATATTTAGTTGGATTGAGATTCAGATTGGTCTGGAAGATTAGCCCTGAAAACCCCAATAGCTCATGCAGATTGGTCTGAAAGACAGTGCTCCTTTTGTTCTGATTTCATGTCAGTTCTCATCTGTTTGATTGACCTCTTTCTCATGCAAGTTTTTAGGTTTCTTCCTCTTTCCTTTTGCACTAGTTTTCCTTTTTCCATTTCTTTATGAAAACTGGGCCTGCCACCATCTTACTGTTTTATTGCACAAAGTGTTGCCAAATCACGACTGTAACAAGGATCTCTACCATCACATACAAATTACTAGAGGCGGGAGTAAAAACTTCTACATATATTGTGATATTTTTGGCACAATATCAATACAGTGGTGTGAAGTACCTTTATTTAATGAAAATGCTTTTATTTTGGCACATACCTCTACTGATAACACTGCTCATGAAGTCCACACTGAGTTGTAATGCATTCTAATAATGTATAAGTCACAGTGTATCCAGAAATGAATCGCAATACTTGCTGAATTGTAAAATGTAAAGAATTTCATATCTCTGACCCTCTGTGCCAAATCCCACCCCTACAAATTACCATGAATTTTTGTACCTCCAGAATGATATTAAAGATGTCAATCAGAAGCATACAACCTACTGTAAATGGCAGTGGTCATTAATTTATTTTCAGCATTAAAAAAACTGGACCTCTAAATATTGGGATGGCCAATTCAATTCAGTGGAACTTTCTGCAGCATGCTGAGGATCTGCAAAGTAACAGTTCATATGCTTTCTTTCAGGTTGTCGGTGGTCTCGACATACACAAAAAGATGGTAGTGGACGTGTGAGTGTCCTGCCAGCCCCCTACCCCCCACAACACGCGCTTTCCTTTCCATCTCTGATGATCTGCTCAAGATATCCAGCAAATGCTCTCTATATTTCAACGGAAGTATTTATTCTGTGAAGCTACCTTTTTGCTAACACGAGCCTGGTGAAGCCAACGTGTAAGTGTTATTGAACTTGAGTCCTCTCAATAACCTGGTGTAGCACTTTACTGACTGATAAATGGCTAAGAGCATCTGTATCTGGAGAAGGGAAGACGGGTTGGCTTATTCATTTTTTTTTGTTTTGTAATTGTTATTTTTTTGAAATATTTATTGTCTTTTTTTTTTTCTACATAAGTATATAGATGGCTTTCAAAGGAGGGAAATAATCTCAGTTCAGAACAGAAATAGGTTATGATGTGCCAAGCAGAACACAAAATTGACAAACCAGACAGAAATACTGCCTGCCATCGTTATTAAGGGAAACTGGTTTGATTTGCATACTGTTTTGATGCAGTTTTTATTCAAGTGAACATTTTTTTTCCATTTTACACTTTGTGATATGAGAATTGTCATTCTTGCATTTAATCATGTTCCACGATAGCATTTTATATTGTGATAGAATGTTTATTTATAAATGTTTATATTATTGCAGAGTAACTCTTTCTGTTTAACTCAGCGAGACAGTCCAGTCGTAACAGAGGCCAAGAAAACAGCTGTATTCATAGTTTACTTTAACATCAGCTTCTTTAAGGCAACTCTAACTAATCTTTTGGAAAATCAATGCTTATTAGGTGCATTTCCGTGCTTCCATCCGTGAGCATGTTCTGAAGCACCAGAATGATCCATTGGATCAACTTGGATGGTTTAACTGAAGGCAGCAATGTTCTTGTTTAAAAACTAAAACCTTATCAAATTAGTTTTGACTTACGACTACAGAATGCCCTCATCTGGAAGAACTGTTTACTGTAATTTCAATATGACACCCAAATGCTGCACCTCTGTAACCCTACTCATAGTGCAAGATTTTGGCATGTAAACAGTTTGGCAGAATACAGGGTTTTTCCTTCTTTACCCTGTCTGTGCATCTTCTCAGTCTTACTTTAATCACAACTCTGTGTCATGGAACCCTTGGAGCTTCTCCAGTGCTTGCATGCAAATTTTCCTTTCTGCATGTTTTCCGATTTACAGAACTCTACTACTGTTTACAATTAGGTTGTGATGTTAATATCAAATATCTGAGAATCATGGATGTTGCCTAAGTTTAGTTAACCTGAGTATAATTAGTAATATTCTTTCTTTTAAAAAAAAATGTTAATTCATGTCCTTTTTTCTTTTGATTTAATTAATTGAGTGAACTAACCTGAGATTTGTTCAGTCAAGCAAAATACCTTAAGAGTTGTAGAGCTGTTTTTTTTTTTTTGTTTGTTTTGGGTTTTTTTTATTTTAGATTCAAAGATTCATACTTTATATGGAAATGGTTAATTTCTCTCCAACTCCACTTTGATGAAATGGGTATTTCACTCATGAGTCGTCATCCGACATCACCGCATTTCAGGTGAGGGATGTCCACTCTGCATGCTGCATTATATTGCCTACTGTGGGAATACATTGACTTGATACTGTAAGAAAATAAATAAATCTTTAAAAACATCACCTTTCTTACTGAATCCACCACTTGCCTCATTTCCAGGGAGATGTTTATTTATTTTGAGTGATATTCATAGCAATTAGTGATCCGTCAGATGATAAGTCTTCTGATGACTGGACAGTTCCCGTCAATCTAGATTTCAGGCCAGCGTTCCTTCAAGTCTGTACATTGCCACATTTATCTCTCAGTCCATGAGCTGTGTAGCAGGTTACAAATGAGAGAGGTTCATCCAGGTTTAGAATCTCTCAGCCGCACGACTAGCAACCGCCCGAATGTTACCGTACACCTTTGATGGTGGGCTCCCTGTAGGGGTAAAAGGAAACATCAGTCCAGTCCCTGCTGTTTATCTCACCACCCATGATGCACACAAAATGTCTACCTGCCTCGGACTTGACTTACCTAAGATGAGGTTGCATATAGCCGTCCGTGCCATTTTTATATTCTGAAAAGACCCCAATATGTGAACCTTTCTGTAAAATATAGAAAGAATAAATTCAGTCACATTGTGCTATGCAAGGAATGTCTCATTAAAATTATACAGTGGCCACAAGGCATACCTCCCACTCCTTATAAAACCTTCATTTTCTTTATACAATAAAATCGTTATAATGATTCAGCCTGCATGACCTTCATGAGAAAAGTTGACTGATGAATGCCACACTGGATGAAATTTATGATTTAAAAGAATTACATAAAAAAAATCATGTGTCTCTACAAGGCAGCACCTTGGTTCAAGTTGAACTGGTACTTTTCTCTCATTATATTGACACTACATTGTTAAAACAAAAGCACCTGCAAGACCTAAGGTCAACTAATAAAACTTGTAGATAATGACTGGACTCACGTGTCTGCAAGGACAATCCTCGTTTTGGTGACATTTTCGATGGTAAATTTAGTTTTTCCTCCTTTGCCTGCTATTCTACCAACAGCTCTGGACAAGTGATCTCCTTTGAGAGGCTTAACTGTGCCAAAATAATAGCATATTTATTATAGTAAGGCATTTTACAACAGAAAAAGGTCAGATAAATAGATACAGACTTACCATCTGTGACATCAAATGTTTCTAGAAACAGTTCATCCAATCTGATGAGCGCAAGTGCATCCTATCAAGTGATTCATAAGGTTAGAGTTTAGAAAGAGAGCTACCTTTTCCAACAGTATATAATACAGACATATGAAGTACATTCTGTACTCTAAATTCCTACCTCGACCTGAAATCCCAGAACAAATGCCTTTACAAAATCTGCTGCTTTTGTGAGGGCACCAATATCTTGTGTCTCCTTGCATGTCTTTCAAAACAAAATAACAGTTAATAAGTTTCAAGAACACAAACATTCTGAAAGCAAAAACACTCAAAATATAAGCGATTATATGTTCTTACTTTAATCTCAACATTTCTTGTTTTGAGGTTAAATCGGACTTGAAGTTGCAGGTTCTCAACAATGGGAGTGAATATTTTGAGCCAGTTTTCCTTCAGTGGTGTGTAGCGGTGGGCCGGAACGGGGATTTTCCTCATTTCATCTGCACCTCCCTGGAAAAGCAAACCAAAACAGTAAAGGGCTTCCTGTTAATGGTAGAAATCTATATTAACATTAGAAACACTGTAGTCTGCATAAGCAATAACTAAGAATAAATTCAATTTATGTAATCTTCTTAACTATTACTTACGCTGAACTACCAGAATATCTTCTGGTGTAGTGTTACACAGACTAGGAGACCAGCTTTGGGTATAAGGTTGTAATGTCTCATAAAAGCATGTGAAGTCAGTGGTCGCTTATCATGCATTAATCACTAGATTTAGTAGATTAATTAGAAAAGGGAAATCAAGCTGTGCTGGACTCCAGCACCCGAGGCCCTGACCCGCATATCCCTAGTCTTCCTTTGTTTACAACCCAACAGTACTGTCAAATGTATTTAAAACTGAGTAATCTAGCAATTACTTACTTGGTGTGTGTATATATATATATAAAAAACACATATCTATACATACATTTATATATACATACATTATATATACACATACATACATATATATATGTACACACACACACACACACACACACTAGGGCATTAACACAAAAGTCGACTAGTCGACGCCCCCTAAGAGAAGTCGACTAGTCGTGGTTTTTTTCTCTCTCTCTGTGCGTGTGCTTGTGTACGCAATGCAGTATCTGCCTCTGATTGGCTGACGCTGACACGCGTTCCTTGACTTGAACCAATTATAATAGTCTCTTCATAAAAAGGCCGGTACCATTGGTGCGAGGGGAGTCTAAACAGAGACCACAACAAGACAAGAGACACGGCAGCAGAGGAGACACATCACATGTGTGGAGATCTTTCACTCTAGACACACAAACAGCACGGTGACCTGCACAATCTGCAAGTCAATGTTAAAGTACAGTAACAGTACTGGCGTTCTGCACAGTGTCTGAAACGGCACCCCAAGCTAACATGGCTAACGCTAGCACTGCAGGGAGTCGTCCAGTTCAGAGGATGCCAAGTGGCTGCTTAAGCTATTCCCACTTTCTGTTGTGCACTTAAATGTACCAGAAATTGTTTTGTTTAATTGTCATGTTGACTGTTAATGTTACAGAGAACTTTAAAAGTTGCTCAATGTTGGGCACCTGTGTTCCTCCCCATGTGTGATGACGTCATCAAACGACTAGTCTACTCGACTTCGACTATGTTGACGGATAAGTCGACTTGAAAAAATCTGGAGTCGTTAATGCCCTAATATTATTTATTTTTTTATATATATATATATATATATAAGGGCTTTAACACAAAACTCGACTTGAGAGGCAGAAATCGACGCTGCCTGAGAGAAGTCGACTAGTCGCGTGTTTTTTTCCTCTCTGTGCGCAATGCAGTCTCTGCCTCTGATTGGCTGACGCTGACACGCGTTCCTTGACTTAACCAATTATTATAGTCCCTTCGTAAAAAG
>JBBIGA010000146.1:8334041-8349639 GCA_037576975.1 Alestes dentex
GTGTGTGTGTGTGTGTGTGTGTGTGTGTGTGTGTGTGGTGTGTGTGTGTGTGTATAAGGCTTGACATTCATCTAGTTGTTTAATCACATTATTTCGTTTTTGTATTCAGAAACACAAAGTTTTCAAGTATTTTCTCTTTAAAACTGTGTGTATGTCAGAGAACTTGCTGAACCGGTACCTGGGCCCGGTAGTTTGTTTCTCAGGTGAGAGTGAGTGGGTATAACCGTCTAGGGTGTGGTCAGCCATTTTGTGTTACTCATCAGAAACACATCTTCAAAACACCCCAGCAGGGCCTCAGTCTCTGTAGACTGCCTCTGGGTTTTACTCAGGCTGCCTGTGCTTTGTGCTTTGAAGGATATGGGACCACATCACCAAACCAAACATAAAATCGTATACACATAATATAAATAATAATACAGTATAAAACCACTGAAATCCATGTCTGCACTTTAAGGAAAGGTTTGACAGAAAAAAAATATATAAAAACTGCTCAAATGTCCACTTACCCCAAATGTAGTCAATCTCAAGATGTGTTGGAGACTCTGTTTTGCTATATCTAGAACTATGAGACTAAAGGCACTTTCCATAAGTATACAGGAACTGTGCTGCATCTAAACCTTATTATGATGGCACAGAACTTACAGCACGGTTTGATTTTCCTGTGGATCTCAGTGCATTGAAAATGGTAACAATTTGACATTTTGGCAAACTGCTGCTTTAAATACCTTTTATGAATTGCAGTTATTATAAGTAATTCTCATATCCAAAGAACATTCTTAAAATGGTCCTATACTCGTTTTTCTGTAGCTGTTGCTCCTTCTGATGAATGGCAGGTTGAAGAGCTTCTCTTAGATAAAACATAAAGGTCTCACCCTTTGTTTCACAGGGTGTGGTCTGACACAACAGCCCAACCTAAACACACCTTACAGACTAATATCTCTCAGCTCTGAGGCAGCCCATCCACAGAGTTCATTCACATGACGCATGTCAGAGCTGTCTGAGGCTGTTGCTGTTCCAAGCTGATTAATGTAAAACCAGTATTATCAGTCAGGCCCTTGCTTGTTTGCGCAATTGGATCTTTCTCAGAAGAGGTGGCAAGGTGATACAATTATAGGGTGGATCAGATGTTTATCTGGTGTCCATCGTTCTTTCTTTGTTTCTCATGTGCTGTCATCTTGAGTCATAAACTACTGAGCAGTGAGAGCTTCTGACTGAACTGACCACCAGAATGTAGAACCAAATTAAAACTGTCACTGTTTTACAACCCTGCAATAACAAGCCATTTCACTTCTGAATGAGCCGTTAAACTTCTGAGTGTACTCCCAAAAGTTAAACAAGTCAAAGAGACGAGAGGACATTTTACTGTAATACACTCTTTATAAAAACGCTTCTTTACTAAGAGCAGGGATTCCATGACAACTTAAAGAACCATTTGATTACTTAACTGGTCCTTGCTTTATTAAATGGCTCTTTTTTTATGTTGTGTGTGGTGTTCTTTGTAGAACCTTTTATAAATGGTTTTATAAAAAGCAAAAAACCCTTTTTATAAGGGTTTTTGCACTAATACTGCACAATTCTTTTTGCTTATAGTGTAGTATCATAGTATTGGGCATATTACATTTTTGTTTAATAAATTCTAAATACATAAAATGAACCCATGGACCTGTTCTCTCTGTCGTCATGTGTTTTGATTGGTATGTTTTGTTCTTTTCTTTTAAAATGTAAACAAATGAGCCAGACTGTGCACCAGAGAAGAGGAAGCACATTAGTTCTTAAATGTTTCCAGACTGTTCTTTCAAAATACGTCTTACATGTAGTTGTTTTCGATCAGTTCTGCTAAAATTGAAACTTGTGTGATGCCAACACCGGTATAAACGAAATACGGGTGACTGCTACTCAAGAGTAATTGTTTCAAACCTAATTTGTTGGATAAGCTCTAGTTATAACATTTGTGAGTTAAGTGCAGACAAAGAATTTCACACACTTCACACTGTGTGCTGTGCTGTGGTGTGTTCATGTGTGACGATAAGGGCCACTTTACATACCTACTTAAACGGCTTTTTTCCTCCCTCAGCATGGGCCCAGGCTGTTGCTGCTCTGATGATCATCGGCCTGATCATCCTCATCATAGCCTTCATCATCTCATGTGTCGCGCTCTGCTGTACCCTCAACATTCCTGTCCTGCCATTCATCGGACTCCTACTCATCATTGCTGGTAAGAGCCTCAATAATTTTGAAGAACAGCGTGTGTGATACTGATCTTTCTCAGGCCTACATGCTTCTGTTCATATTACTTACAAAATTCAAAAGGGACAAGACGGTACATGGAAGTGTGGTATGGGCGGTGTGGAGATATTAATTTTTTCCTGATATCATAAACATGTCACTATAAGCTTTTCTGATAATTTTGTGATAATGTGAGTACTTCTAGAAAATTAATCAGCGGGGTGTTCCATTACAAATGGAGCATAATTATTAATTGTACGTAGTGCAGCACATTGTGAAATGTTATGTGCAAAAAAAACCAAATAGACATCATGTTTTGTGAGATTATATTTTTGCTGTGTCCCTTCTAGCGACACACGACACAATCAAATTTACATACTAGAAACAATAATGAAACAAATGTTAAGTGTCTGAAGTTACTAAGAAATCTCTAATAGACTTGTTTTTGTGGTTTGACACTGTACGACAGTTAAAACAGTGCCTGTAGCCATCCTCGGAGCCCGGATTTTGTGCGTTTGTGTGGAAGTCTTGGCTGATTGACGTTTGGGGAGGGAAAATCCACTGAGCTATCGCTTTAACTCACAGAAAAGGGAAAAACACAAAGAGAAAGTGGTAGCATTAGTATTACCCAATGCAAGCCTGAACACCACCAACTAGCCTTGAGCTCTTCGAGTAATTTGCGTGAGTTATGCACCTTTGAGCTCCGCCCTCAGCTTTTGTTATGCTGTTGCTATGGAGGCCTGAGAGAGGATTGTTAAGTGACTCATGTGAGAGTGCAGAGCGGACAGAGAGAAAACGCCTCCCCCCCCCCACACACACACACACACTCACACACCCAACACCAGCCTAAACACAGGCGTGGGAGTCAGGCCTGGAAACACAAGACGCGACCTGCTATTAGTGTACATCATTGTAGCTCTTGCTCTCTCTCTCTCTCTCTATCTATCTATCCCCCTTTCTCTCTCTCCCACTCCCTCTTTCTCTCTCTCTCTCTCTCTTTTGTGAGACAGAATTGTAGACACAGCCTAATCTTATTTGCCGCATTTTTGTATCAGCTTCCTCATGTCATCTTTAGCTTTCCTGAATTGTACTGAAAGCAGCAGGAGGCCGGGAAGAGATATTCTTCTGTGTCTAATCTTTTGTGCCGAGGGGAAAGACACACGTCTGTGTGAAAGAATTTCAGCTACACGCCCAAGCAGGGCGAGGCACCTGCTGACACGTACACTACAGACTTCCTTTGAAGCGTCAGCCAACACCTAGAGTGATAGAAGTGTTGTGAAGTTAGAAAAAAAGCAAAAAACATTCCTGAATATTGTGCAAGTTCAAGGAAAAAAAAGAGTAAAGGGGGCATTTGGCTGACATTCGTATCCAGAGCAACTTACAGTCGTTACAAGGACGGTCCCATTGGAGACACTGAGGGTTAAATGTCTTGCTCAAGGACACAGTGGTAGAAAGTGGGTGGGTTTGACCCTGCAATGTTGTGGTCACCGGGTTCACGGAGTTGGACTGAGTAATTTGGCTATTGGTGTCGTAATAAGCTGTGTCACTAAATTCAGAGCATATCATGGGTGTATGAACAACAACTCTGAACACTAAACAGATTTAGACCAATTACAACAGTCTGTAAGACAACAACCACTATGAAGAACCACACAAATTGTATAGTTACAAATATGGGATTGGATCTCGGCATAATATACTATTATTTTACAAATGTATTTTCACTAGAGATGGCACCTTTTCTGAAACTGATCCTGAAACCTTGTGTACCGACTAACCCCAATCTGATGTATTTTCTTTAAAAATTCAAGCCATTTTTTTTTACTGAATCACTTTATATAAGATGATTATCTAAAAGTGGGTTAACATGCTTAAAACTACTCAAACACTCCAGCAGTCCACAGGCAGAAAGACACAGATAATTAAACAGACATCACAGTGTGTGTGTGTGTGTGTGTGTGTGTGTGTGTGTGTGTGTGTGTGTGTGTGTGTGTGTGTGTGTGTGTGTGTGTATGCGCATCCGCATCCATTCATTTCTTCTCTTCAATATCCAGTGCAGCAGTTTCTGTTGTATCCATGCCAAGTTGTGTTCTTTGTTTTTGTGAAAATAACTTCAAATTCTTTTTTTAAAATGGGTTACTTTGGAGTGGGCGATATGGCAAAAATACAGTATTACAATACAAAACATGATTTTTCATTTCATTATTTACTTGTTATTTTTTGACATCTGATGAGTCGGAACAGCCATAAAAAAAACAGTAGTAAGACATTAAAAATACAATTAAAAGTGAAGTACATATGATTTCTGTGTTTCACACACTGCACTAAATCCAGTTAAGCAAAACTAATGTGGTCTCTTTATAATGAAATCTTTATCATTAAACAATCTCTTTATAATTAAACATCATCAGATTTAATCACAGATCCAGCCCTTGTGTTCCTGCTGTTTTGCTGGCATATTTTTCCCTTTCAGAAAAATGAAATATCATATCCTGATTTTGGTCAGCTAAGAAAAAATCAAAAACATTAAAAAAATCAGAAACATTAAACTACGGAATCTAACCTTCTGTTTTAAGCTTTCGTTTTGCTATGTTTAAATTCATATTTATTATACAAAGTTTGAATTTCTCTTTTTACTTTTTAAAGCTAAGGGCTACAATTTAGCACAACACCACGCACACTTATGAAAACCTCATAGTAAAAGATATATATATTTTTTTATAACTTGTTTTGCATTCTCTTTGCTCCTGAGTGGCTATTGCACTACATGATAGATGAACTTCAACTGCAAAGGCCAAAACTTTAACTTACTCAATAGCAGCCAAGCATTTTTTTTGCATAAGTGTCTACAGTTTTACTATAAATTCCTTTTGTAAAACTAAAGAAACAAATAGGGTCTCCCCTACTTGTGACGTGTTTAGGAATTCACTCAGGTAATATAATGGCATGTCAGTCCTAGCAGTCTAAGTATGGTTCACATTGCGTCCTCATTGAAAACTCATTTAGGAAGCTTTTTACAGAGGTATTTCCTTTAAGCAACAAAAGGATACGTGATACACGGCGTCACCTTTTGTCCTTAGTAGTTTCCTGTTGATTAGAAATAGGCTGAGTTTTACTTTTTGCTTTTTCTAAAGTCAGTCTGAAGAGTTTACCACATCCTGGAATCTCTGATGAATGATTATTAATGATTCATAATGTATGAGTTTCATTTGTCTTAATGAACCATGTTCAGAGTCACCGCAACATGCAGCGATGGTTTGTCACATATTTAAGTGCATTTTTTGGTTTATTTGAGGATTTCACTTTAAAAGTAGAATTTGAGCAGTCATTTTGTTTGGACTAGGGACAAAAGTAGAAGGCCTAGTCCAGTCTCACCACAAGATCTGCTTACTGTCAGTAAGCTCTATGGGTTGTTTGTAAATATTTATGAAACTAATATGAAACTCTTCAAAAACTTTTGCAATTTGAGCAACTGCCTACGGTATTAAAAAGTAGTTAAATGTGCTTTTTGTGCAAAATGATTCAAATATTGGCCATAGCAATTGCCTGTACACTTTAGATACAGCAGATTGAGAAAAAGGTTGAAAAATGCTGAAGTTCACCTTACTAAACTGACCACATGGCTTTTGTCATTCCAGTAATCCTCCAGATCATCGCTCTCATCATCTACCCAGTGAAGTTTAATGACTTGATCTACGAAGGCCACTATGACTACACCTGGGCGTATGGGTTCGGGTGGGGAGCCACCATCCTCATGATGGGCTGCGGGGTTCTCTTCTGCTGTCTGCCCCGCTATGAAGACTATCTCACCGGCCAGGAAAAAACCAAATACATCTACACATCAGCCTAAAAACCCCACCTCACCAAGCGTCAACATCCGAAAAAAAACAGCATTTTCTATGGCCTACATACTTTGACTGTGTAATGACATTATTAAAAAGCCCCAACTGGGAACCTGCCAGTGATTAGAAAGGGAGCATGGATAACATATGTGCAGTATTACAGACTTTAAGGCTGTTTGAAGGCCTACATTCAAAGGCCTACACCGACACTATGCCGATTGTGCTTTTTGCAGCAATTCCTGCTTGGGGTTTTAAGAAACTGCTGTCTTAAATTTAGTTTGAAATACCTTGGTTTCTCCATTTTTTTTAAGGGTTTTTGTTTGTTTTTGTTTTTGTTTTTTGTTTTTTTGTTTTTTTTTGGCAGAAATTGTCACATTCACAAGACTTGTTAACTCACCAGCATTTCAGTTTTTATCCTTTGTACATTGTTCAGCCTGGATCAGCCTCAAAAACAGACGATTTGTATGAAGGTGCAATCCTCTGTGGTTTGAGCATTCATGGATACTCACCCGAGTAACTGAGAGAGACCACACACGTTATGGGACCACTTTACAATAAGATAACCTTTATAAAAGGTTTAAAAATAGCTGGTTAAGGTTTCTTAAATTGGTCATATACACCTTAAGGTCATTAATACATGGCTATAACAAATAAAAAGGGCAATAGTGTTGCAAAGGTAATCTTATTGTAAAGTGTCACCCTACTCTAATTGCGGTAGCGGCTGTATCTTAGTCACCTTATTGGGTCTATTTTGTATAGGCTGTTGAGTTTTCTGCTGTTGAATGTTGTTCAAGGAAGCTTGCAAAAGCGTTTTGTAAAAAATTGCGAGTATATATTTTTTGGAGCATATCGAAGTTGTCATATTGGCCCCAGGTCACCCAAGGGTCGTACTTATGTGCTAATTTCTATCACCACAGTGCTATTACTGTCCTCAAATGCTGTATAGATGTTTATGTGTTGTGGCACAGATTAGTATGAGTGGACTGATGAATGTTTTTGTGTTGCTCAAGCAACTGCCTTTTTTTTTTTTTTTACCTTATGTGTAGAAAGATGCTATGCAATAACAGGGATTTAGGGATTTTTACTTCTTGAACTAATTTCCAACACTAATGTTTTTACTTGTTTAGATGTTTTAATTACATTCTGCATAACATTCAGTGCAAACCAAAGTGTAATAAAGGGAAAGACCAAACTGTTAGAATCAATTTATTTGGATTGTTGTCATTAATGTGTTGGTTTTGTTCTACTAAGATGTTAAGATTTTGATTTCAGCATTTCTTGTGAAACAGTCATTTTGACTGTGAACAATTCATCAGTTAGGGCAGTTTTTCTTAATGACTTGCAGCACTGCACGAGTTCATGTGTTTCACTGACCCAACTGATCTGATGCTCATAAAGCCCTGCATGAGCAAGTGGGTTTGGAAGTGGAATGGTGAAACTGCAGTGTTGGGGCATCAACAGGAGCTAGATATAAAAACACTGATCTCAGGTAAACTTACACTGCACAGTTTTGAGATGTAGCCTGTCCTAGAAGCTGTTCTTGGCCAAGTCTGGTTTCTGGTCTTCTCACTAGATTTATACTGCAATGGTGAAACTTTCTGGACAATTTAGTACTAAAGTGACTGAAGGTGCAAAGACCCTGTGCAGTTGTTTATTCATTTAGCATTAGCATTTATTTTAAAAGTATATATACATGATGTCATTTGTTTCCAATGAGCACATCTGCTGAAAGGACTCCAGCTTATATGTTCTAAATGAAAATTAAGGTATGAATGTTCATTGAAACCAAGACAAATATCAGAAAGCTGATAATTAAAATCCAGTCTGACTGCCTTTAGAATCTTGTGTATCAGTGCAAGTATGCTCTCAGCACACTCGAGCCTGGTATGTGTGACTATGCAACACATAATTTCCTGACTAAAACAGTGCAACCAAAATGTAATTGTGAAATTATGAAACTACACTATATGGACAAACACCTGTTTTTCAGGGTGTGGGCTAGGCCCCTTACTTCCAGTGAAGGGTGATCTTAATGCTTCAGCATACCAAGACATTTTGCACAACCATATTCCAACTCTGTGGACCCAGTTTGGGGAAGAACCTTTTCTATTCCAGCATGACTGTGTCCCAGCAAGGTCCATAAAGACATGGTGAGTTCAGTGTGAAGGTACTTGACTGGCCCCATCTGACACCTTTGGGATGAACTGGAACAGAGATTGCGAGCCAGGCCTTCTCGTCCAACATCTGTGTCTGACCTCATGAATGCTCTACAGAATGATAGGGCACAAATTCCCACAGGGAAGCATTCCAAGAAGAGTGGAATCTGTTATATGGGGTACTAACTCCATATTAAAGTCTATGTAGTTGAATGCAATGTCATTAAAGTCCCTGTTGTTGTAATGGACAGGCGTCCCAATACTTTTGTACCAATACTCTACTGTATGTGTGTCTATTCAACAGATTATTACCTGACTAAGAAACATGTAGGAGCGTCTGAACCCTGAGGGGTTTCATCTTTATGACCTGCATTCGTCAAACAGACTAAAGGTTTACTCAAATCTGATTACTTCACACACAAAAGTATACTGTACTATGAAACAGTGCAACTAAGACGTATGAAAATATTATAGAATATCTTGTATCTTGTAGTTCTAAAACTGATACCAGTTTACAAACCCTAATCCTGGGGTTGAGGCCTCTGTTCAGTCACTGCAGGTTCACTGGAAGTGAACGAGTTCACACCTGGAGCAGGTCAGGGCTCTGCCTAGTGCTACCTGCTGAAAAAACACAGACACAGCGAACATGTCCAGTATTTTAAACTGTATTAACTGTATTAATTAACAACAACTGTGCATTTTAGCATCGATAATGACAAACTACAAACCCCCCGCCCACCAAAAAAAAAAAACCAAAAACAGTTACTCCTCTCCAGTAGGAGGCAGCAGAAAATACAGCACTTGTGTGTTTGTTCTTGTGAGAGAAAGTATAAATTAAATACATTTTTTGACCACTACAAACAAATGACAAGTCAGTATTTGTATTTCAAATAAATGTCCACCTGTCACTGTTCAAAGAAAACCCATATCCTGTCGCTGTTTCATTATTATTTTTTCTATATGATTTAAACTCAGCAGAGGTAAACTTTTAATGATTAATGATGTGAGCTCTGCTACGAAACGAATTAGAGTCAAATCTGTTTTTAACATAAAGTTTAGATACAAACAGCCCATGTCTCATAAATGCCAAATACCTTGTTGCGCATGAACATAAAAGTCTGATTTCATGCTTAAACAATCCTAAACATCTGTTTGAGGACCAAACCTCAGCCAAACGAATATCAAAACCCAGGTGATTATGCACATTTTTAAAATGATTATTTTAATATTATGAAATAATCATTATTATTTTCGTATGCCGGGTAGTACTCTAGTTATTCTAAGGCTGTTCTGACGCGAACTCTTATAAAAACATGTTGATGTGAAGACTGTTTCTGCCACAAGATGGCAGCATCTCATTTTTTAAAGATCCATAGCCCCTTACAGATCCAGGAGTATGATGTCATCAGAGGTGTCTGGCCATGATGTCATTGCAAACAGGAGTCAGTATGAAAAGCCCAAATTTGAGTCTTATCTCATTTTCACTCTGTAGCTTTTATGTCTTTGGGCTACAAGCACAGCCTTTTGTTCTGATTCATATATCAAGAGAAGCACTGTGTCTCTGACTGGTATCTCTTACAAACACTGGTTTTTGTCTGGTTTTGTCTAAAGCCTTACTGGATTTAACAGTATCACGCTTGCCATGAATATGTCTTTTCGTGAGTAGATTGGAAAAAAAAAAAAACCAAAAATGATCAAAGAATTTGGCATTTCCCTCACCTTCCTAACCAAAAAAAAATCACAAAGCACTAGGTTTTTTCTCCGAGAGGAACCCCTGTTCTTTTTATTTCCTCTTATGCTCTTATTGTTTGCTGAGAGGCTGTTAGATGGTCTGCTGTCTAACAGCCTAGCTTCTTCTCAAAAGTTGCTAAGCGCAGGAGGAAAAAGTGCTGATTTAAAGTTTAGCGGTGAGATGTCAGGCCACATCCTATCTCTCTTTTGTGGCGAATAGAAAAGGGACCAATTTTAAAGGGCCTCTTTTAGAGATTTCGAGCTGCATGTGTGGTTTTTCTTAGATGCGTAGGTCTGAGGTGCCAAAACCTGCCTCTACCGTTGTTGCCATTATTCAAAGGCCTCTAGTGTCTGGATGTTCGGTCTGTGAGTCAAAAGGTAACTCACTGAAAAGTTGCCCCTCCAAATAAAAAGAACACCTGACAAAGTGATTCCCCTTCAAGGCCCTAAATGTTCCCCAAGTGCACTCCTCCACCTTAGCCGTCCTGGAGTTCACTCACTCATACCGTGGGGGTTCTCAGCCCTGCTTCATTTGACTCGAGTTCTAGCTCAAAACTGAAATATTCACTGGGGACAACCCCCTGAACTCAAGAGCTCGCTACCCTTCTTGAATCAGAATGAAATGCTGGTTAAATTTACGGGATCCAGTCTGCTCAGCAGAGGGTGAGTCAGCGTGACCCCTAAGACTACTAGAAAGGCCCAGAATCAGATACTGGCATGCAAATCATTCTCCTATTCCCAGCCTCGCTTTCATGGCTGCTCATCACGAGAGAAACTTTCAGTTTTGGTCTCTCTGATAGTGATCTTACTCCAGTCGGCAGTTTTTTAAATTATTAGAGTGACAACGAGGACATTTATGTGGACTTACTGTAATAGTAGTAAGCACTTATGCATAGGGTCTTTTCTTTCACTTTCCTATTACCAAATACCCCATGAACTTTAGACCTCAGGTGCTTTCCACACACTGCTGAGATATTTCAGCTTTTCGACTTTATCATCAAATTTATTGTCAATTGACCAGTATGCAGTCAATCAACTTGACTATAAACTTAAATATAATTAAATATGTATGTACAAACATTATCATATGTGTCATGCAATTACAGTAGCAGTAAACTAAGAACTTTACCCAAACTTTACATTGAGCGAGTTGTCTCTGTTTCAAAGGCTCTGACTGGAAGCTTTGATGAAGCCTTCTTGGAATGCACCTTGAGTAATTAGATAAACTCTGGAACTTTTCCTGACTCATCGGATCTGGTCAGACAAAGGTTGATTGCTGAATCGTTATAAACATGGAATTCCCTTTCCTTTCCACATATTGTATATTGCCGGGCAGTAAAACCTGGTGCCATCCAAGTCAGGTTCAGGATTTCTTTTACACTTTTGTCAGGCACCCTCTGACCATATCCAGAGCTTTCTGATTAGGGACCTTATCTGATTTTGGTTGAGACTTTCTGGAAGAGAGAAACCATAGGTGTTCTTATACTACAATGGAGCAAAGACCACTGACAAATGTTAAACACCATCTTCACGGCACTACATGAGTTTGGGGTGGACCGGGACTTAAATATGTTATGATTAACCATCTATTCATGAAGACAGCAGCTCTCAACCCCCTTTTCCTTGGACCTTATCTGATTTTGGTTGAGAAAGGCTTACAACTAATAGTGCCAGTGGGACAACCAAACATATCGAACCCAGGTCCAAGTAAAAGGGGGTTGAGAGCTGCTGTCTTCATGAATAGATGGTTAATCATAACATATTTAATTCCCGGTCCACCCCAAACTCATGTAGTGCCGTGAAGATGGTGTTTAACATTTGTCAATTGTGAAACAGGCAGCAGCTGAATTTAAGCTTCCTTTCACCATAAATAATGCATTAGCCTTATTTTAACACCTGAGAGTTCATCTCAGTCTTACATTTTTCCCCAGAATTTGGGGAATGACACAGCAGAGCACCTGGCAAGCTTATAAATAAGGAATGAACCGTCTGTTCCAAATTACACTGTTGGTTGGGGACTGTCCATTGAAGATTTTTCTCTATGGGAACCAGCCTATGGAAAACAAAATTTTCCTTAGATCTTCAAAACCACTTTTTTTATACTTATTATACTACTTTATAGAATACCAGGGGATCACCACCCTGGTTGGTCAAAGGTAACCTAATTTCAAGTTAAAATGTTGCTAGAATTTCCAAGACTTTCTGGAAGAGAGAAACCATAGGTGTTCTTATACTACAATGGAGCAAAGACCACTGAAAGGCCCTCTGTAAAATAAAAGCATGTTTGCTGTGAAGTAATAACCGCAACAATAACAGTAATAAAAATAATAATAATAACAATAACAAGGATAACAACAATAATAATAATATCTATGGTAGAAGATAATTGGTCAAAGTTAATCTCGGTAAAATATGTTCTGTCGTGCCAGAAATGAAAACAGGCAAATCCAATACCTAATTTTATGAGGTACAGTATGCAAAAGAATGACCCACTTCAAATTAATTTGTTGCTTTGCAGCCTGAAATGAAGACACACATTTACTCAATGTAACATAACATCTAACTGAAAGAAATGATAGCATCACAAAAAATGGAGCATTCCAGTGCTTAGTAGTGTAATTAAGAGCAAAGAATCAACGGTCAGTGGCAAGGCACTGTCAAAAAGAACTCAGGGACAAAGTTGTGACAGGCGGCGGTCAGCAAATGGATACAAAAAAACATACCAGTCCCTGTGAGCACAGTAAAATCTATAATTAAGAAGTGAAAAGTGTTTGTACTACTAGAACTTTGTATAGGAGGGCTGCATTCCTCGAGAAAGGCAACATCAAGTCTCATCTGAGCTTTGAGCTTTGCCAGAACACACCTTGAAGATTCTGAGGCCAAGTGGAAAAAGGTGTTATGGTCGGACAAGATCAAAATCAAACTATTTGGCCTCAACACCTCAACACCAAAGGCACATCTGGCAGAAAGGCAATACAGCTCCCCATCCAAAGAACACATACCAACAGGACGCATGGTGGTGGTAGCATCCTGTTGCGGGGGTGTTTCTCTGCAGCAGGGACTGGTAAAAAAAGGAAGGGGCACAATATTGTCAAATTCTTGAGGAAAACCGGCTGCCCTCTGACAGAAATTGTCAATGGGAAGAAAGTTCACCTTCAAACATGGCAATAACCCTAAGCACACAGTAAAATTGACCATACAGTGGCTGAAGGACACTTAAACATTAGACTCAAACATTAGACAGACTTTACTGAAAAACAGTTGAGTGACTTGAAGACTGCAGTACACCAAAATATAGGCATGGGAACAACTATTAAATCACGACATTACATCATTGGTCTGTTGCTGATGTAGTACTAGTCATAAGTTTACAGTGATCTGTTTGGCCAATACCTGAACATTTCTCTGAAGATTTGTTTGCACCTAGTGCATTAGAGAGATTAGGAGGTGATGTTAGATGATTTGTGCATCACTAAAGAGAAATCTTCAGGGGGTTCCGTTGCACTTCTTTTGCTTTTCTATACCAATTCCTTTGCACATGTAATAACACTAGTGTGAACAGAGTGTGACTTAAAGTAGCTGAGTCTACAGATCAGTAGAGGTGCCTTAGTTTTTTTTTGAGTTAATGTCTCAGCAGTATACTATTATTTCCACGTATATTTTTTTTCATAAGGTTCACACAAGAAGTACTTTTCTTTAAGACAGTTGGAAAAACATCTCGAGTCACTCCTCATTGAAGAATAACATTTTTTGTCAGGTATTGACCACTGCATACTGGGAACATCTCACAGGACTTGATATTTAGGACTCCAGTTGACGGACACGGGTTGATAACATCAACTGGTGTCCTAAACGTCAGGTCCTGTGAGGTGTTCCCAGTATGCAATGGTTAGCACCTAAAAAAGTGTTCAAAGGAAGGACAACAGGATAAGGGGCAGGGGTTGACATAAGTGGTACGCAAGTACGCATGCGCAGGATAAACAGTAAAATGCGCGGCAGTTTTCAGTCTCCACTGTGCAAAAGCGTACCTAATTTGAGTAACTTCATGCTCGATTAAAACAACTCAGGCAAGGAAAACCTTAAAAAGAAAAATAACAATTATGTTTTAAAATAGGGTTCCTGACAGTCTGTGGAGCTTCGCTTGGCATGACTAGTCGACAAAAGCTTGGCATGACTAGTCAACAGGTCAAATAAGTTTGAGCTGTAATGGTTCCAGCGCCCATGGTGAGGTGGAAAATGTTAAATTTTGGTGCGTACCAATTCGTTCATGTTGGTACTCATTAGAGTACTTGAGTAAAAAAAAATATGTCAACCCCTGGTAATGGGCACCCACATATACATGTGGGGAGCAAAGAGTAGTCCGTCTAGTCCCACAGAAGAGCTACTATAGCAAAAATTCCTGGCAAATTTAATGCTGTCTTGGATAGGAGGGAGTCAGAACAAAGCGGTCAGTCAGAGTGCCCATGCTGACCCCTGTCTGCCACTTAAAGGGTCTACAATGGACATTTGAGCATCAGAACTGGAGCATGGAACAATGGAAGAAGATGGTCTGAGCTTATGAATCTCGTATTCTTTTACAGCTTGTGGATGGCTGGCTGTGTGTGTCACGTATTTGAGGAAGAGATGCCACCAGGATGCACAATGGGAAGAAGGCAAGGCAGTGTGATGCTCTAGGCAATGTTCTGGTGGGAAATTGCAGGACCTGACATTAATGCGGATATTACGTTGACGTGTACTACCAACATAAACATTGTTGCAGACCGAGTACACTCCTTCATGGTAATGGTGGGCCTTAATAGCAGTGGCCTCTTTCAGCGGGACAAAGCTCCTGCCACACAGCAAACATTGTTTGGGAATGGTATGAGGAGCATTTCAAAGAGTTCAAGGTGCCCTCTAAATTCTCCAGAACTCAATGTGATCATTCCTCTGTGGGATGTTCTGGACAAACTAGTTGGATCCATGGAGACCCCACTTCACAGCTTACTGGACGTCTGCTGCTAATGTACAGGTGCAGGGCACCACAGGACACCTTTAGAGGTCTTGTGCAGTCCATGCATTGTTGGGTCAGAGTGTTGCTGGCAACATGAGGGGGGCCTAAACTAGATTAGATGAGTGGTCTTAATGGTAAGTGTAATTCAGCAATTAGTTTCATGTTGAATAGACTTGTTTATGTGGTTGATGACACTATAGGACATCTATAAAAATGGACAAAGTACAGACAAAACTGAAACATGGCTGTCACTACTGCTGTGTTTATTTTGGGTGCATACCTGTGTTCCCAAGGCTCAGTGTTCGCAGAGTATTATACTTTCTCAGCTCTTTACGCCACTTCTGTCACAACTTTTGGGGTGGCTGATGGCTTAGTGGTTAGGGCATTTCCATTACAGTGAGGAGCATAAGTATTTGAACACCCTGCGAATTTTCTCCCACTTAGAAATCATGGAGGGTTCTGAAATTTACATTGTAGGTGCATTCCCACTGTGAGAGACAGAATGTAAAAAAAAATATCAGGAAATCACATCGTATGATTTGTAAAGAAGTTATTTGTTTTTGCACTTCTGCACAAAAGTATTTGAACACCTGGCAATCAGCAAGAATTCTGGCTCTCAAAGACCCGTTACTCTGCCTTTAAGAAGTCCACCT
>JBBIGA010000146.1:8350886-8370605 GCA_037576975.1 Alestes dentex
CAGACCCCTCCATGATTTCTAAGTGGGAGAACTTGCAAAATCACAGGGTGTTCAAATACTTATGTTCCTCACTGTATGTTAAGAAGGTTGTGGGTTCAAATCCCAGGACTGCTAGTGGTACCACTGAGGTACTCTTGAGCAAGGTACTGTCCCCACACACTCCCCAGCAACTGCTCGTTGGTGGCAGCCCACAGTGTCACTTTGGTGAACGGGTTAAATGCAGAGAAAGAATTTCACATTGCTCACGGTGTGGTGTGTTCATGCGTGACAAAAAGGGACCACATTACTTTCTATAATACATCATGCACATAAATGTGTTCAAGGTTAGAGTTTTGTAGTCACCAATTTTTCAACAGGAATGAATTTACAATCGGATTGACTAGCCTGATTGATCTAATGAACTAGCCAAGCAAAATCTGTAAGTCAGAGTGGAGAATACAGCCAGCTAACTAGCAAGTCATAATAGTTTACTGCATTAAGTTCAGTTTGAAAGTGGAAAAAATGTGGTAGCTTTAAAATATTAAGCAGAACATGAATCTGAGAAGAATCTATAGAGGAAACATGACGTTGGGCTGAAACATTGGGCCATGTTATTTCCCTACAAAAGTTCATATAGGGATGTTTCCAAAATTACAATGAGGAAATGATTCTTATAAATTTGTAAAGTGGCATTTGTTACGTGTGAACACACCACAGCACGGCACAGCATACAGTGTGAACTTGTTCACTGCCTTTATTCCATTCACCAAATGAAGTAGTGGGCAGCCAGCAACACAGCACCCAGGGAACAGTGTATGGGGACAGTACCTTGCTTAAGGGTACCTCAGTGGTGCCACGGGCAGTCCTGCGATTTAAACCGACATCCTTCCGATCGCAGGGGCAACACCCCAACCAACAGACCACCAGCTGCCCCTCTTTTTTAAAAAGAGTAAGGAGCAATAAGTGTCTAGGGAACATAGGATCCTGAAACATGGGGATGACCCTTCCATTTTTACCACCAAACACGGCTCTGATTACACTGATATACAATAACTGATACAACTGCATGATTTAGAATTTTTTGGCTAAACTAATGTTTTAATTTTTTCTCTTTTTTGCTTATCTCACAATTCAATGTTTTCTGAGCAGTTTGTATTAGTTTTAACAAAGGTAATAAATTAAAAATGAAAACAATTCAAAATTTCCAAGATTCAAAAATGAAATTAAATTATAGATTGTAAACTTTTATTTTTCACTGATTATTTTTCTTGCCCCCTAGCCCAAGTTTCTTTTAATGACTCAGAAAGAACATTTGATGAGAATGTGCGTCAATGCAGGCCCCATTCAGTCGGGCGGCATGTTAACTGTGCTAGCATCCTGCTTTGCATGTGTACTATTTTGAGAGTTTAGCTGGTTGTGGGCTGCAGGTCGCCCACACAGCCGCCGGTTCTTCCCCCTCACCTCTGAAATGTCACCTCTCCCTCACAACAAATATCCCCTCCCTTCTGAGACACACTTTCCTTCCAGCTGTGAGTCAGTGGCAAGCTCTCGGTCGCATGGGAAGGGGGCTGCCTGTTTTTTTTTTTTTTTTTTTCTTTTTTTTTTTTTTTCCAAGTCCTGTCCCGTGGGCCGACTTTCAGAATCTAATTGTTAGAAAGAGTGACAAAAATTACCGACAAAATGCCAAAGAGAAGAGAAAAAAAATCACAAAGGATATGTGTTGTAATTCGTGGTCACAAAACTTCCTGAGAGATGACATGAGGCCCACCAGCTTCTGCTTCCTCT
Organism: Alestes dentex; assembly: GCA_037576975.1. Classification (NCBI taxonomy): domain Eukaryota; kingdom Metazoa; phylum Chordata; class Actinopteri; order Characiformes; family Alestidae; genus Alestes; species Alestes dentex. The sequence continues at coordinate 8,352,651 of JBBIGA010000146.1, forward strand.
GTTTCTGTAACGACCGTTTTCACAATGGCTTAGAAAAAAAAAAAAAAGAACATTACAGTCATTGATTTTGAGGATTTTTTGGACACGTTACAGTAAAGACGGCAGGCAAATCTAAAGTGAAACAATTGCTTCAGTCATTTCCCTGTTCTTCATTTCAGTTGGCATTTTTTTTGGGCTTGACTGTAGATGACTTGGTGGCAGTTTTCACTACTGACTTGATGTCAAGCGCTATGACTAATACTAGCGTCAGCTGTTAAAGCCATTACTAATGTTGTAGTATCCCAAACACTATGTGTCTTCTATCTATAAAAAAAATGCGGTAAATACCATGTACAGTTTATCCGAGCTACAATTACCATGCATTTTATTAGCAACACAATTTTGGGTAAGGACCTCCTACCTAGGTCATTATGAAAGTATACAATTAGAGTGTATATTATTTATATTTTATAGGTGGTGTATTATTCACAAGACAGCATGTTATGCTGGTATATTAGATACAGCAGTGTTGCTAGGGTTATACACACATCATTGGCATTGATAAGTCTATTTCAGTCTACCAGCTGAAACCATCCAGCCAAGGGGGTTTTGTGGTCAGAATGGTTAGAGGATGTTCAACACAAATTGCAATCAACAGGCCACAATCGCTGATACACCACCAGTTTGGCTCTACAAGAGAGGGGTTTCTGAAAAGTGCATATCATTATCCCTGAACTTTCAGTATTGTATTTAAAAACAGACAGGAAGCGTATATAACTTTTCCTATTAAAAATAATTTATTTCGGAACAACATATAAATAATTTTTCAAACACAATACAGATAATGTTTGCTGTGAATAAATACCAAACAACTCCCCTTCCTCCCAAAAAAAGAAAAAAAAAGAAAAAAGTTTTTCATACAATACTCTATATGAAAGTTTGCACAAATTTGTATTTTGTCATCTAAGTCTATAGTTGGAATGTCACTATGTCAGAAGTCAGAAGTACCTCAACTAATTCCAGAGCAGCTTATTAAGTATTGTGCAAATTTGTGATCATCTGAACTGAATTCAGATCCAGTAGTAAAAGAGCAGACACTCGAATTCCTACTCACGATCTGACTGCAAATTGTTCTTGAATGTGTCATTTGACTAAAGCACATGTCTGCGTATGGGCCCACATGGTCCTATTTCTCATATGTCACCACAAGTTATATGTGTTACCACAATATCAGACATCATTAATGGGAATGTATTACACAGATGTTCTTTTCTCGGCAAAGCCACAGTAGCCAACGACTTTTCCATGCTCATGTCTATTGCGAGCGTTGAAATCCATAGCCAAAGAGACACGTTTTTGCATACCAAATGTATGCAATAGAGGCATTATGTGAATGTAGCAGAGTACAGACAAGGGAATACAGCACCCTTGCAGAAATAAAAAAGCAAACTGGGCATTCACAGATCTAAGAGTGGGTGTGCACAACACACACAGGTGTGTTTACCTTTCTTTTTCTTTAAACACAGCATTGATCCTGGACAGGGATTTCACTACACATATGATTCCACCTTATTAAAAATTCTTAGTTACATTGTTTTCAGTGTGGCATTTCCCTTCAGTTTTACTTTGACTGCTTCTTGTCTGGTCACATGCTGTTGTTTAAGGAGGTGTGGTGGAAAACCAGTTTTATTGCACTTTGGAATTTCTTTCGTTTTACGTAACGCAAGGAAGTTAGAATCCAACAAGGTTCAGTGCCATAGCCAGTAACAAAAAAAAGACACTGAACAAAGTTTAGCAAGGCAAAATCAGGTGAATAATCATTTCAAGAGCGAGCAGGACATGAAAAAGTAATCAATGAAGTTAAAAAAAGAAAAAGAACAAACAATCTCAAAAGGCAATAGGTCCGTACTGCCAGCAGACATCAAATGATGCAGCAGGAAATAAAAATAGAGCGCTGCTTTGCAAACTCTCATTGGCACTTAACCTACAGAATATGAAAAACTACCAAATGTTGTCTTTCTGAGACCTCTGAAACCCTGTAGCTCTTCTCCCTGTATTTTCTACAGGCCCCACTGGCTTACTGCAGTCCACAGTGGTGATGTACATTGGCTCGGTCTTTATCATTCTTTAAGTAACTTTGGTCAAAATTTGCTGTGTCGAAGGCTCACAATCAGGAAAAAAGGAGAAAAAAAAATCAAGAATCCTTTGAAGTCACTTTCCCCAAATTTGTCAGCAATGTATAAATCGTTTACAATCTATTACCCTGTTCAATATAAATCACAGATAACACAGATGTGTGCAACTGGATGCCAGTGTATCATTAGTTTCAATATGTCAACATCCCCAGACTTGTTCCTATACACATGATACAAAATGATAAAAACTTTGCTTTAGAGGTAATCACCAGTTCTACAGCACCGGCTGGGTCTTTAACCCCACCCAAGAACAGGTAGGCAGGTTAGCCGCACAAATCCTTATTTCGAAGTATTTGCGTACCTCGACGTGCAAGGTTCTAGTCCCCTTGTATTTGGGCAGAAAAAGGCTCTGGTCAGCCTCTGTAGATCTGCTTGAAGTGGTCACACTCGTTGCAATACCCTTGCTTTTCCTGGTTGGCATAGTGGTCACATCCCTGCGTCCTGCAACGCTGCTTGCTCTTCTCTTTGGGTGCCTGTGCACGCCGGCCCTCGCGCTGCCCGCGGCTCAGGCAGTCCGGACACAGGTCAGTGCAGCCAGGTGACAGGTTCTTACAGCCACTGCGTCGACACTGAACCTGACTGAGCATCGCTGGTGGACGTGGTTTGGAGGCCCGCTGAAGGGGAGGAAATAAAGAGAAAAAAAAATGATTAAAATGGGATTTTTGCACAACACTAATCAGCGGGCAACAGCTTTTGGTCTTAATTACAAAGTTTTTTGGTTAAGTAATGCCTTAAATCAAGCTGAGTCAGAAAGCAATAGTACAGAACAGAATGGCTTACCATCACTAGAGGAGGGGAACTAGAGCCTCTGCTAGCAGCTTGGTTAAATCTGGCACTTTGCTCAGTCACATAACACTTGTTGCAGTAGCCCTCCAGCATGGCCTTTCCCACGGCACCACAGCCCTGGCCCCGGCACCGGAGGTTCTGGAAACCAGCCTCTGACGTGTGTCTGGGCTGCACAACTGCGGGAGCTGCCTCTGCAGGAACAACAAATCACAACGCTTACATCTAATTCCTCACAGTACTTTGTTTAAAATTATGACATGGTTTCGGTCATCTTTTGTTTCACTATTACCTGTAGGTTCTTTGTTACAGTTTCCAAAGAATCTCGCTGCTTCTGCTTTAAGAAGCATTAGGCTTCTGGTATGTTTCTGTTGTGGCTAAGGGAGTTGCGGTCACTATGTTTACTGTAACAGTAATTGTATTCGTTTCACAAAAAAGTGGTGCAAAATGTCAACGTCAATGTTTAGGATTCATTTTAGAATGAACTAATACCACTAATACCGCAACTACTATTACAACTACTACTACCACCATCTAAATAGGTCTAGCATTTAATACATAATCATTATTGTTTTCCTTCAGGTAGTAGTTGAGGTACACATCACATTACATATTGAAGCAGTTGGTAATAAGTGAAAGACATTAAAAATGGGCACCATGCAAATCGGATCATGCTAATTGCTTCTTGGTTGCTTTAACTTGTAAGCGTAATTTTGACCTTGGTAGCTTTAATTTGTTAGCTTTATTTTTATAATTTGTTCGCTCTACTTCTGGAGCCACTTACGGTGATTGGTCTGGTAGTCCACATAACATATGGTGCAGAATCCCAGCTTCTCCTGCGTCCCGTAGAACTGGCAGCCTGAGCGCTTGCACTGCCTCGCTGGGTGTATGGTCTGCCAGCCTTGGCCAGCGGTGCCTGATCGCTCCGACTCCCTCAGTGGTGTCCACACCGAGCTTTCATTCCGTGGTTCTGGCTGCTGGGTGTCACACCGTTCTGAGACGGTGGTCCTCTGCATGCAGGGCGTGCAGAGGCCGTTGAATGTCCGAAAGGCCTCCTGTCGGCACACGCTGCAGCGGTCACTGTCCCTCTCCCTCTCCCGCTCCCTCTCCTTTTCTCGTTCCCGGCCGCCCAGTGCCCCCCACTGTGTGTGGCCCCAGCCATGGTGGGAAGGTCCTTGGGGAGGCCCATTGCCGGCCAGCCGGCTCTGACGGGCAGCAAAGCAGCGCTCACAAAGGCCATCGTGCTCCACACTGAGTGTGAACAGGCAGCCAGGTGTCTTGCACTTCATGGCATGGGTCTCACTGTACAGGCTTAGGCTGGGCGCTGTTGGGGGTGGCGCGGAGCGAGGACTTGGTATCACGGAGCGGTCTGAAGTGCCTGACCTACCCCGAGCCTCAGGCTCCGAGGATGAATTGGCATGGTTGGTCACAGCCTCCTGCTTTCTGCTGGCCTGACGCTTCTCAAAACACTCATGGCAGTGTGGCTGCGTGTCCACCGAGACGTAGAACGTGCAGCGGGGCGTGGCACAGCGAATCTCAATAAGCGACAGCTGGGAAACAGAAAACGGGGGCGGCCGCTGCGACTGGGGTGCCCATAAAGACTCCTTGTCCTCTTGCCAGCGCTTGAACTCATGGTTAACCAGCTGCAGGTAGTCCTCCATAAGATTCATGTCCTCAGGCAGATTGCCCTCATCAAGTCTGTTTTGAGAAACAAGGAAAAATTTAATTTAATTCCTATCAGGGTATTATGTCAGCAGCAGACACTGAAACAATGGTACTGAACTGTGGTCCCAGTGTACCCCACATCCTGCAAAGAGTATTTTTTTGCTATTATAAACCCATTTCAACTAAGGAATGGATAAATAGCTAATAGGCTTATGACCTAATTACGTAGTACAGGGGTTCTCCAGGACCAGGGTTAGGATCATATGCAAGTGCTGATGCATTCAACTTTTTGTAGACATTGTTAACAGGTCAATGGTACATTCTAGTCAAACTCAAAGCAAAAGTTGACTCAGAATATAACTCGGTGGGAATCACCAGTGGTTCCCGCAGACATATCTGACTGTCTCATACCGGGCTGCCCTGATGATCTGCGTGGGATCATAACCCAGTCCAATAACGGGGATCTCCATAAGGATCAGGTAATCATTTAGCAGCCTCTCCTTCTGCTGCTGCTCCTTCTCAGTCAGGAAGTGTATGCGTAGCTCCTCAAAACCTACCCTTCCAGGGTTTATCAGTGGTACTGCTCGAAACTCTAAAAGGAGGCCAGATGACACAACAAATGAATTAACCATAGAAGTAGCAAACACATAAATATAGTCACTCTTCAAAAAAAACATAATGAATGAGTCAACAATGTCTGAGCCATACCTGGGCCACTGTCTTTCACGGTGATGAGGGGCGCAAAGTGTTGTGAGTCATAGCCAAGGACTATAGGATACTTGTAGCACTCTCCTGGGGGCCAGTGAAGAGGCAGGTAAATGCCCCCCACGTTGAGTGGAGAAAAGGAGGAGCCTGACTTCATACTCCTCAGCACTTGATCTGTGGAGTTACAGAAGTCAGTGAAAAGCCCATCAAAACATGCTAATCATATTTCATCAATCAAATCATTTAAATAATTTGGATAAAAATACCACAGATGGAAGAAGCTACCTGCAATAACAATAATAGGTCTGCGCAGGATATTTGATAGTACAAAGATGTGAATGTCTTCTAGTGAATCAAATTGTAGGCCATTACTGCTGGACACCGGAGATGCCATATTAACAATCTTTTCCCATTCCTCTTCCCAGTTCTGTAAAAATGAAAAAGGCATTTTGTCTTGAATCTGCATCCCTAATTGGACTACTGGAATACGAAAGTAAGTCACAGGAGAATCACTGAGAAAAACTTGCATTGGATATTATGGGACAAATCTCAAACACTTGGTTAAAAATTCCAAGGTTTACAGGGTGCTGCTCTGTTTTATACATACAAAATGAATAGCTACCTTGGTACTGTAGCGCAGGCCAGTCTGAGTGAACTCTTGAGAGTGTAGCAGCTCATTTTGAAAGCGTGCTCTGAAATTACTGGTGTCTGTGTCTTTGAGCACGGCATATAGGGCTTTTCGCAGGACCAGGTCCGTGTCCTGCACTCCCAACATGTACTGCGAGGCGGCATGGAGCAGGCAGTTTCCATCTCCTAGACAAAACACACAGAAAAGCACATATTGTTCATAACGTGAATACCTGAAGTGTACAGCTATGTTTTTGCAGTTGGATGTGAGTGCTTTACTGGGTCCCTAAAGCTTATATGGGCACCTAAATAAATGCACTTTTGCCAGGGCAACAATGCGCTGACGTCTAAAGGTTGTGATGTCTGGGGTCGCAGTAATTATAAATCTGGAAAAAAAAAAAAAAATCAGTGTAAAGTCTTTTCCACTGACATATTAATTAAAACCCAGGAAAAAACCTAAAACATAGCCAACGCACTTTATCTTAGCTTTATATAAACTTTATCTCATAAGAATCAAAGGCAGCAAAAAGGGCACAGTTGACTTTATGCACTGCAAACTGACTTGCGGTAGCGGTCTGAATACTCTCTTTTTGTAGCCCGCCTCCACAGGCTCAGATGGGTGTTTTTTCCCCTTTGAGGAAAAAACCCGAACATCATGAACTAGTAAGTTCATCAAAATCACTTGAAAGGTACCAGACATGTAGTTATAAGAGACATACAGAACCATCTGTCTATTGCTTTTTGTTGCTGAGAAATAAAGACTTAAAAGGCCATAAGAGACAAATGCTTAGGTGTTCTGTCAGGCAGTGAGACAAAAACGAACTAGGGAATTTCCACCGAGCTGTTAGCACAATTTAGAGGTATCTATTACATGGGGCCCATATAGCTCTTAAAAGAGGAAATATGACTTTCTACATCTAGAGAAGTGTCACCTGTCGTGGTACCTTTAGTGAAACAAGGTGGTTCGGTCCACATAGCACTAGTGAATTACAATTTTACAACAAACTGCATTTGCATGAACACTGAAGAACATTATGGGGTTGGAGAATGGACACTATGGTATCATATAAGGTCTATGATCCTATAAGATTCTATTTTCAGGATAACTCATCTTTAGTATTAATAATCACACATGTCCAACCCAACAAGGACAAAATGGCACAGCAAACTAGAAACTGACTAAGGGACCACAGCTTAACACAAAAATCCACTTTTAGAGCAGCGATATACAAAAATAAAGAAGGTTACATATTTATGGGCTACTTAAACACGTCAACCATGCAAAACTCCTGATAACAGCAGAGGAGTTAAGCCCTAGATTCCATTTTAAGGCCAGGGTATTTTCAATGTTGTGCAACTTGAGTGAGCGTGTGTATGCGCCCTAGTAACAAGCTGCTCTAAAACAAGCCAGTAACACAACAGAGAGGAATTTCCCTCGTACACGATTCTCTCTGATTAAGTGCCGTGAGGCCGGCACTTCAACTTTTTCTTCCTCTGGTCTGCTCTTGAGGCAGCAGGGCTGTGCTGTAGAGCAGCTGGACTTTCCAAAGAGGAGGAGCCCTGCGGTACAGGAATGCCTGTACCTTAGCTTTACCAACAACCCACAGGTCCAAAATCCTCAAGGCGGGATCTGCAGCTTCTTTTCAAATCCTTGATGGGAGACTCCTGAGGCCAACCCAAGCAAAGAACAAAGCTCCAAAATACAGAAGGATTTTTTTTTTTATAAAACTAAAGGTCAAGGTAACATGCAGACAGTCCTGATGGGGAGTTGGTGAATATTACTCAGCTAGGGTTGCTCAATTATCTCATTCTAATGTCTCATTAGAACAATTTTCCAAACAAGTCACGCTCAGCGAAAAGTGGAGCCCTAGGGATATGAACATTTTGATATGAACAAAATTCAGATTAAAAAATTCAAAATGACGGTTTACCGACTGATATGATCTGTCAGTTATCAAAAGGACAAGATCAAGCCCTAGTGGAAACAAAGTTCTTTAATAGTTTTAAAGTGGGCAAAGCCATTGTTCCTTTGTCACCACAGATGAAGGAAATAACTCTGTTAAAAGACTCAGGCATTTACTGAATGACTAGACACACATTTGAACCTTATCCTTTATGAGACATTACAATACCAGTGACAGACTACCACTTATTTTAAATCTAGTACATCTCTCCACTAAACCAATGCCAGAACAAAGCTATTTGTGCCACTAAAAGCGTCACTACACCTGAGAAAAACCATACAAACATGACTCCATACAAACCGCTCCAACATTTTAACCATCACAATCATTAATAAAACACGGTGACTTGGTTGAGAAAAAACCTGACATGCAACAAATTTTGGGGGAAAACCCAGACCCTCAGACACAACCACATCCTTATCAGCTTGGACTGCCATTTCAGTTGTGGCTTTAAGACGTGGACACAAAATAAAATGAGTCAGCTTGGCGGACACTAGCACAGATTGTCCTGCTCTACTTGTCTCCTTGTCTCAGTGTCACCTGATGGGATGAATTTTAGTAATCAGCAGCCAAAGACTTCCCATCTGAGAAGTATCTAATTCAAAGCATTTTAGTGCTTTCATATTTTCAAATGACTTCAAAACACAAATTTCTGGGCTCATAATGGAGGAATCTTTGCGGGGACCACCAGTAATATGTTATACACATGTACTATACATGTGTGTACACATTCGTGTCACACATGACATGTAGTAACATATATACTAAACTGTACTATGTTCATACCAAACCATGTCCAGTGTTAACTACGTAAAATTAATCATTAGAATATACAGAAACAGAATGTGTAAAAAAAACGGAAGTGTAAAGAATTCTGCATGTCTGTACTTCATGCTCAGTACATTTTGAAAACCACGCAAAGTCTGCCACATCAGTATTCAGTACAGGAAACCCATTAAGAAACGTTCCAGTCATGATGAAGGTGGTGAGTAAAATATTTGAATTGCAACTTTCTGTAATACACAAACCCTGATGACACTTTTATTCAGGAGGGGTTACTGTAAAATCAGTGACTGATGATGGAGCAAACTAGGCAAGTACACAAACTAGGCAAGTTCCTCTTGCAAAATTACTCATCCTATGCAAGCAGCGTGGACTGACCTTAGGTTAACAGCAGAAATGTTCAAGTCATAAAGAGCTCACTGTGAATGGGGCATCAGCGGGGCCTCTTAAAATCAAATAGCACAAAAGGGGGGTGGGGGGGGGGTGTCAGCATGACAGTACAGGATTTTCCCTCCAGGTCTGATACGCTCATGCAGCAGACGTAAAAAAAAATTTAAAAAGAAAGAATAACACAGTTTTCCTCTACGTTTGACTCTTTGATCTTGCCCCAATTCTTACACAGAGTTTCAAAGTGATTTCTTTCAAACCATCAGCAAGTCAGTCCTGTGCTGAAGAGTAGTCACCACAGAGGGAACTTAAATATAATAGGCCAGCTTCTGCATGGGAAAAGAAAAAAAAAAAAAGCCTAATGGCTGATAAATGGGCATAATTCTTTTATGAGTCGCAAAAGATTTAGTGAATGGCAAACAAAGACAGCCTCTGTACTCATATGATTTACATTATTCACAACAGGATGTGGAAAATGCTATACATGACTTACAAATGCATCCTTATTAGATGCTGTCTAATTGAAAGAAATTGCTTTCTAGCTATAAATTGTGAGCATTTCTGGAAAAAAAAATAGAAATGCAACACACTCTACAAAGCCTGCTTCAAAGGGAAAACAGATAACTACAGTAAAACAAAGTGAATAATTTCATTGAGAACATGTAAATAGATGTTTTCTTCTTTAAAGCAGTGGAGAAAGACAAGCAAAGCTAAAGCCAGAGCACCAGAACAGATGTTCAAGCTCATTGCAGCAAGAGGAACTGAAAGCAAGGATTTACCATTTGTTCGGAGGGGCACCAGCTTTTTGACCTCTCGGCACCAGTTGAGCCTCTTCTCCTGCTCTAAGGAGGACTGCATGGCCCGGTCCAAGATGGCTGCCTGGATGACTTCGCGGAAGGCCTGCGGGAACTGGCTCATGCGGATCATCTCCAGGGTGTAGCGATGCATGCCCCGCAGGTGATGGAGGACGCCGCTGCCGGCCGAGGGCTTCACCACATCATTGGGCACGCGCTCCCGTATCTTCACGGCCTTTAGGAGGTTGCTCACAAACAGGAACTTGGGGAGGAAGTTCTGGCCCTGGGACATCGTGTTTTTGAGGAAGGAGTGGGGGGAACCAATTTATCTCTGCTGGGAGTAGGGAGGAAAAACAGCAACAATGACTTTATTAAAGATGGACACACCAATGGGTTCATACCATTCAGCCAACCAGGCCTTGATGAACAAACACATTTTCTCCACACAGGAGTAGAGCACTGACATCTAACTAGCAGGGCCCATGAGCCACCAGACATTTCCAAATCCCACTGTAATAATCAACAGCTGGAGGTGACTGTGAGTGAGAATGGGCCAGAAGGTGATGACTGGGGAACCATTCTACAGTCTAGAATCTGCACAGATGATAAAGGACCCTAGTCGTGATTTCCAAGCTGGTGTGACTGAAAGTGCCCGAGAATGAAGATCACATACAAGGGCACCATTTGGGATGCTTCGCCTCAGTCAGGCGAGGTTGTCTGAGGACAACTTATTCAAATACACCCACCTCCACACATACACACAACGACCCTTAAATGCCAAGCCTATATTCACTCCTCGTAGCAGAAAAAAGGGAAAATAATATAATGTCATCGACTGGAGGCCCAGATAAAGAGTCCGTGTGTGTGTGTGTTTTCTGTCACAGCCTACAGCCAGCAACAATAGAGCCCGATGCAGTCTCGTAGTAAAGCAGCAGTCTGACGCTCGAATTACGTAATTCGGTTTATAAGCCCCTTACAGACAATGCAAGAGACCCCCCCCCACACACACACACACAAAGAGAAGACATTCACACTAACCATGAAATAACCTAGGGTGTGTTTTTATTGTTACAATAACTGGTCATAAGGGACGTCTTCGCAAACAATGGCTGTCAAACCGTGGCTTTCATTCAGAGCGTCCAGACAGACACTCCGCACGACCACCACAGACCCTCCTCGGCTCGGTTCGGGCTCGTTTGGGTCGACATGGACGTTAAAGCGAGGGAAGGAGAGACGGGCAAGCAGGCAACTCCTCTCTTACCTGCTCAATATGTCGGTATCCACCAACAAAAGCGCATGAGAAGCTCCGACTCCTGCGCCTTCGCCACCTTTCCGCGGAGCCCCTAGTGCTCCATGGCGCCTTCACACAACTGCTCCTGCATTATAGGACGTTCGGGAAAAAAGAAAAAGCACACGCACGGCGTTGGACTTAATTTAGTCCCAAACACGACAAAAAACTATAGAATTGATGTCAACAAGGAAATGCCAACGGGGATTTCCAAGGAGGTACTTTCCACTTTCACAGCGCACACAGCCAATTACCTCGCCCAGCCCACACGACGCCCGGCCGAGCGCGCTGACGTCGCCTTCCGAATACTGACGCAGTCACGCAGCCAGCCTTAGCCACACCCATCAGGCCGGGCCTTTTGTTAAACCCCGTGTAGTGTCCGTTTGTCATACGTGAACACACCACAACACACAGTGTGATCAATGTGAAATTCTTTTTCTGCATTTAACCCTTTCACCCAAGTTCAGCAGCGGTCAGCCCGGAACTCAGAGCTCAGAGAGCAGTGTCTGCGGACGGTTCCTTGCTCAAGAGTACCTCAGTGGTGCCACTAGCAGTCCTGGGATTCGAACCCACATCCTTCTAACGCAGGGACAACTCCCTAACCACTAGGTCACCAGCTACCCCATTGCAGAAGAGCCACACAGTATAAGGAATGCTTCACAATTTTGCGTGTCATCCTTACACAGGAGCCATGCTAATCTTCTCTGTATCATTCCATTTCTAGTATTATGTGCTTACTTGAACAGACATTCATTTCATGTCACTGAAAAATGCACTCGCTTGTCATCGCTGTGCAGATGCTCCTTCAGGCCCTAAAAGCATTTTAAAACAGGTGGCGCTGTAAAACAGCAACAAATGGTCAAAGAGTGTTTGTGAAGAGAGTCCTCAAGGCGGGATTTTAAAAGCTCAGCTAAAGGTGGCACAGAAGAAAGGTCCACAAAATAATCTTAAGAAGCAAAATGCATTATTGTGCAGTTAATACTTGTGGGGCAGGTGGACGTATAGTGGTTAGGGATTTGCCTCGCCAGTATCACAACTGAGGTACTCTTAAGCAAGGAACCGTCCCCACACACTGGCGCTGGCATTCCTGGCTGCCCATTGCTTCACTGGGTGAATGGATTAAATACAGAGAAAGAATTTCACATTGTTCACACTGTGTGCTGTGCTGAGTTCATGCACGACTAGAAGGGGCCACTTTACGTTGATTTAACACTTGATTAATTGGGCAAAAGCACTGAGGATGCAGAATAGAGACCATGGGCAATAAAGTAAAGTGGCCCATTATAAGCACACGAGAAACAACATACCACTGCGCAGCACACAGTTCTCTGTATTTAACCCATTCACCAAGTGAAGGAGTGGGCAGCCACTGAAGCAGCACCCTGGAAGCAATGTGTGGGGATGGTGCCTTGCTCAGAGATGCCACTAGCAGTCCAGGGATGTGAACCCACAACCTTCCGATTGCATGGGCAACTCCCTAACCACCATACCTCCAGTTGCCCCATAGACATTATCAGGGTCTGAGGACCAGGAGCCGATAACTGACTGCAAAATAGAGAAGGAGGATACACCCGTAAAGTTAGGTCGAAATAATTCCATTTAACTACAGGCTTTTCTCCTTTCCTTGACAAAGTGACACACAACTGTACAGAAAAACGATCAACAGCATGTCTTTTTTTTTTGTAGTACAGCAAAACTGAATGTCAGTGAAAAACCAGATATGTCAATAAAATGTTTGAATGAGTACAAACAAAATAACAAATGATCGTCCAAAAAAAATGTTCAAAAGGAGTGACTCTAGCTCACAGGAACGCCAGTGAAAAATCCAAACCCTCCGAAACAAGGATGGCATGGTAGGAATGAAGAGTTCAAAGTTACACAACTAGAATCACCACAAAGCTGTGAGTCACTGATGAAAAGGGCCATTAGTAGTTTTAGTGATTCTGTACCATTTCTACGGGTCCATTCATCATATATAACAAACTAAAATGTGTAAAATATGGTCCTAGTAAGACCATTATCATGATCATAGTCATGACAGTGTTTAAGAGGTTTGAATTTTTTAAAAATCAAAATCTCTAAAAATGATCTCTTTACCCTTTGAGCACTGGACTTTTGCTTCCTACCAGCAATTATACCTGTTTCTTTCATTCAGCAGACACACATGACTTCACAACTTGTGCTACTATCAGATCTACTTTTCTTTTGAAGAATACGTGCAAGAGTCCACCCATACATACCATCCAGTTTCAGTCTGCACGAACACACAGCGCAGGGAAGTCTACGAAGTCATCGCTGTGTCCGTACCTGTAGTGAAATCCTTATTGAAGTTGATTCTTCTCAGACTCTGCTCACGTTTCACTCGCTCTATGGACTCATGTAGTGTGCCACACTCTGCTTCTAGTGGATGTGAACGTGCCCATGATTCGCATCATTCATCCAGTCCATTTTTTTTCTCATTGGTTTAGTCAAGGGGAACTTCCCCAGGGTTATTCTCAGACGGAGATGAAAAGAAAGACAGAGAAAAAACATTATGAGCTGCAGAAATCTTTTTATTTTCCACAGTCTGGCCTAATCAGTGTTGCTACTGTGTTCTCCTTACATCAGAGTCCACAATGAAGGTGACACACTGATCAGTATGGGATGTCTCTTTGAAGTGGATATGTCTTACAGTATTTCTTACTGAACACTTACAATGGCCTCAGTGCGAGACCTCTATTTTTATCGGTGTCCATGCCGGATTTTGAGGCGACTAATTCTCACATGGTCTCCACGTGTTATTTCATATTTGCCGTAACAGGTCTGCTCATGAATGCTTTGATCATTAGTGAAACGTGTGACTCATTAGTTTGCAGTACAGGGGGCTTCCAGTTGGAAAACACTGGCCTCAAAACCCTTAACAGAAGTTAAAAGTCCAGTTACTGCTGCAACTGCTGAGGAAAAACAAATTCAGGCACCATCTAGTGGACAATTTCACAAGCGTCTTCACCTTGGCAAGTCTTTCTACAGAGAACAAGACTTCTGCGTGTTACTGTTTATATAATTGAACACACTGGGAAAAACAAAAAAACATTAAAGATAAGATGTAGTCTGTACAAAAGTTATGGCCCATTTTATATTCTGTTTTTCTCCAGTATGCAGCGACCAGCTTTAAAACTGCACAAAATGAGAAAAAAATTGTTTGTTCCTGCAAGAACAACGTGTAATTTGACAGAGTGTTCAAACTTTTTTCCTTAATAATTGCCTGGGCCGAATACTATTATTTAAAAAACGATATTAGAATACTACTATTGAAGATTTATTTTTCATACAAAAAAAATAAATATTCTCAAACAAATCTGCACAAAACTATTAGTGTTAATAATCTATTTGACAGTATTTCCAAACCAAAAATATCCACACAATTCCATACTAAACTGCCTTTTTCCCTCATACAACTAAGTGGTTAGATGGAGGCCAAAATGACTGTATCATGTCATACACTTAAACATGTAATCCTTCAGAATGTATTCTTGCGCTGGTTTTAAAATCTGAATTTGAGCATCCAAACTTTTTTGACGTTAGAAAAAGACCAAGCTGATCAGAGTTCTTAATATAACAAATATAAATACGAGGGAAAGCCTGTGATAAGCCCACGTCTCATATTGATTTTCTCATGAACAAAACATAATAAACAATGAAATATAATATGATGTATTGTCTGGAACGGGCTCAAATAAGCCTGGCCATTGCTTTATTTAGGTCTTGGGTTTGATTCCCACCCAGGCAGCCGATGGTCCTTTCTGTGTGGAGTTTGCATGTTCTCCCCATGTCTGTGTGGGCTTCTGCCATGTGCTCCAGTTTCCTCCCACAGTCCAAGGACGTGCATGTAATGTGAACTAGAGACACTAAATTGTCCCCAAGTGTGACTTAAATGTGTTGTATGAGCGTCTGTCCTGTGATGTACAGAGACCTGTTCAGGGTGTCTCTCTGTCTTTCGCCCTGTGACCACTGGGATAGGATCCAGTTGTCAGTGGTTGAGAATAAGTGGTTCAGCTAATGGATGAATGAAAAGGCTAAGAGCAACAGAAACAACAGAAAGATTAAATGTTTAAAATATTAAAAGGCCTTATTGATTTTTCATTGTTTCAGCATAATTGATGACATTTTGAGCATTTAGTTCCCTCTTAAATCTACTTGTTGACTAATAATTGTATTTCAGTCAAATGTTAGTTCATTACACTTCTTTTGTTATTCATGTATGCCTTTTGTTTATTTTTACAAATTAGGAAATGGACATTTGGACCATGTAGATAGACACTCAATTTGTCTGATAAGTTTATTCATCTTTTTATTTCACTAAATGTGTTGCACACACAATACACAGTACATTAGGGCAGCTAATGTAAATTCTCAAAACAGCAAACCTGGAAAGTTTCCACTTATTACAATTACTACTCCTGTACAGGTGGATGTAAATCTTTTGAAATGATTTTATTATATAGTATGGTCTTTTTGGCCCCTGCAAGTTAAAGCAAATAAAACCCTCTACAGAAGCAAACCCAAAGGTAGAGTGTCTCTGTAATTCCTTTTCGCTCACCCATGCTGTGCCCCTGCATGTCTGATAGACACTAGAATAAAAAAATCGACCGACAAATGTCATAGACAGTTTTAAGTAGAACACGAATGAGTAAAAACAAACTGTATTAGAAACAAAACACATCTGGAATGATAAAATGTGTTCTTTTAAAACTTAGTATGTCCATTAGTATGTCCTGGCACCCTTTTATTGGCAACTTGACGTTCGGTAGCACAGGCTTTGGACGGAAAAAAACAATTTCAGTTTCAATTTTCTTTTTTTGATTTTCTATGTATTCATTTCTTTCATGTATTATTTTAATGTATTCTATTTTATTTTTATTCTATTCCTGTAAAGCACCTTTTGTGTATGATAATATGCTATATAAATAAACTTCACTTTACTTGGCTTGACATATTTTACTTGCAGCTCTCCACTGGAATGTTGGACCACTCTTCTGTTGCACTCTGCTCCAGGTCTCCCAGATTTGGAGCCAGCCCTTCTCCAAACTGCTGCTTTGACATCTCTTCATTGGTGCTATATGTGACTGAGATCTGGACTCACTGATGCCCCCCTCAGAACAGTCCAGTGTGCTGCTGTGAAACATTTCAGGGTTCTAGTTGATGTATGCTTTGGTTAGACACGTGCAGAAGAAATGGGCACACTTACTGCGTATAATCTTGTTTGTGAGCTTCCCCGTGTCATTTTCTTATGTATTGGTGCTAGACCCTCATACTTTTTTGTATCTCTAGACTATATTTATTTGTAGCCCTATGCTTAATTTTATAGACCTGTGGCAATGGGTATGATTTTAAACACCTGAATTAAATAATTAAGAGTTTACTTATCCAAATACCTTTCTCTATATAGCGTACTTCAGAGCCCATATTTACAACAGTGGAAGGTCTGACTTGTGCTCCCATCAAAGATTAGAAACTCATAAACACACACTAGTGGGATATCCAAACCTGATGGTAATTTGTCCACATGAAGAATGTTCTGCCATCTTTGGGAATAAACAATCTGCCTGAAGTTATTTTGCCAAGCCTTCACAGGAAAGGGCACACCTGTATTACCACACTTTCATTTCTGTAATCTAGTTTGAACAATTCAGATGAATAATGACAAGACAGTCAGTTTGATTTTAATGTGATAGATATTACAGGGAAACCAATCCCTGTTCAGACAAGTTGGTTCACGTCTACTCAGTTGAAAGTTGAGGAACATGATGAACATGTGAAAGATGCCAAACTCTTTCCTTGTATTTTATTCTCTTCTATATAGCACAATTCTGCATTACACTCACTGCGGAATGAAGAGTGAGCCCCAGTTGCTATTTATAAAAAATAATTTATAATGACTTTTCATTCCTTGAGGCATGTCTAATTCCATTCTGAGATTCGTGCTATTCAGTCAGATCCTATTTTTAAATCACAAACCCTCCTAAGACCATGGTATATAAGGCATTGACATTTTTAAAAGACTTCATCCAGTACCTCATAAGTCTGCTCTTATTGCTTCAGTTTGGTTAAAGTTTTGGGTCAGGGCTTCCTCTTCTATTACTAGTTGGACTGCCTGGGCTTAATCTGATAAAAATCTAAATTACCCAGTTTTTATTTACCCCAAGTGTGCTAGATCAACCAAGGTCTTGGCTTGATGCTCAAGACCTTGAACTTTCACTTTAATCTTCACTGTCTTTGTTAATTACAATAATATAACATTTAATACACCAAATTGCCTGTGTTCAGTTTCATTAAAAATTGCAAGTTGACTTGGATAAAAGCATCTGTTAAATTAATGTTATGTAATGTAAATTAAAATACTGATTTAAAAAAATTATATATTCACAATGAGTGTCTAAGAAAGGGCCAACAGTGAGAATCTTTTTTAGATGGTTATGTGGTTGTTTCGTCGTTC
Source organism: Alestes dentex (assembly GCA_037576975.1). Classification (NCBI taxonomy): domain Eukaryota; kingdom Metazoa; phylum Chordata; class Actinopteri; order Characiformes; family Alestidae; genus Alestes; species Alestes dentex. The sequence goes on from JBBIGA010000146.1 coordinate 8,370,296, forward strand.
TGGGAAAGTCGATTGCCCAATTCCACACAAGACCCCCCCCCCCCCTTTGAATTGTAACTGTAACTGGGAGTCCATGAAAACCCCCAGAACTGCAATATATAAACTAATTATATATTAACACTAGCAAGTAATGGAAACTTGTTATCAACTAACATCATGCCGTAACATCTACACGATAATATGCTTTAAATTAACTGCTTATGCGGTTTCTGCCACTATATTACAAACTACAGATAATGCAACCATAAGAGGTCACAAGCCAGTGATTCCTTGTGCCGGTCCCAAGTCCGGATAAATGCAGAGGGTTGTG
>JBBIGA010000146.1:8371871-8408157 GCA_037576975.1 Alestes dentex
TATATAGTATATTATTCTCAAAACAAGATCAAGAAGACTTTTAGGCCAGAAATAAGATTGCAAGTCTTGGTTAGATCGGGAGTTTTTGCAGTGTATGCGAATGGAAGCATGAGAATCATCCCTTGATGTGTGTGTACAGTCCAGAGATGAAAGTAAATGCTTACTCCTTAATTAACAGGAGTCGTTACAGTTGTGTTCTTGTAGATGTTTCAGGCTCATCATTAGGAAGAGCTCACTGAACTGACTTTCGGCTCCATCAGTGCCACTGCGGAAATAAGTGACGACAGGAAGACTATCTTAGATTAATGCTCAGCTGATCTGAATGGCAAAAGTTCATCTGTTGGACCAGCTTTGTGTTGAGATGTTTAGAAAGCTGTTCAAACAGATAAACATGTCTATTTACTGATGTTCTAGGTTTACATGAACTTTTAAACTGCACATGCCCCCCCCCCCACACCCCAACCCCTGCATTTTTTAAACCTGCTTTTTCCTTTTTTTATGCATAAACAGACATTTTCTTCCTGCAATTTTAAAACGTCATTTGGGGCATTTCTGTAAAAAATGCCACATATACAGTCAGTCTCAGGCCCGGCTATTTTCTGATACTGTGCTAGGGAACATATATTAAATATCATAAAATACAGAAACTGCAGTACACTGTCATCACACCGAGGCTGTATTGCAGTGCTAACTATAAACTGCAACATTCACGATTTATGATTCTTTTACTGCCACGCAGCAGCATTGCTGGCGTTTGGATTCGGCACAACTCTGCGCGAGTGTTGTCTGCAATAAACAATAAACAATAAACAATGAGTTAAACAAGACAAGACAAAAGGTGCGAGACCGGAGGACATCCGGAACACCACACATGTACCGAGGACTGGAGAGACGCTGAGCGGTCACATGAGAAAGGCTAGAATTCTGCCTGACTTGTGCATGTACAGCAGAGTGATGCAGTACAAAGAGCAAACTTTACAACAGTGCAACATTATTGCTGATTGTCTGCTTCAGTGAATATAAAATCCTGTTCAATTAGTCATTTCCAGCCGACTCTGCCCTCCCACACAAGGTGATGTTTGGTTTGGTGAGGCTGTTGTCTGTCACTACTCCTCTCTAACAGAGCGTGAATCCTCTGAGAACAAACAGAAGCTTCAGTAAAAACAGATCATGGCCGAGATTCAGAGAGGTGGTTCTTGGTATGTTAAAAAGTGATGTTTATGTATTGTGATTAAAATGGGAAAATAGTTATTTATTATTAGTTTAATCAAACTCTTCAAACAAGAACTGCAATGGCAGAACCATTTTAGTTCTCGAAAGCAACCCTTTTTTTTTCAGCCAGGGACCCTTTCCTCTGCGAAAGAAATTCAATATACGCCCACACCCCAACAAATGCAAAATATGTAGAGTACCAGTCAAAAGTTCGGACACTCCATTTCATTCAACGATTTCCTTGGTTTTTATTATTGACTACGTTGTAGATTAATACTGAAAACGTCTTCTATTGCTCTGATGACAGCTTTGCGCACTCTTGGCATTTTTTCAGGCAGATTCATGAGGGATCGACCTGGAATGGTGTTTAATTAACAGGTGTTTCTTCGTCAAGAGTTCATTAGTGGAATTTCATGCCTTCTTGATGTGTGTGGGATCATCAGTTGTGACGGTCGGGTTGGTACACAGTTAATAATCCTATTCGACTACGGTTCTACTCCACATTATGGTAAGAACCACTTAACTAAGTAAAAAAGAAACAACAGTCCAGCATTACCTTATGACAAAACACATTCTGGTTTGTTTAACTCTTTTTTTTGTTCACTGCATAAATCCATGTGTTCTTTCATGATCTTGTTTGTTTTCAGTATGAATCTACAATGTAGAAAAGAATAAAAACAAAGAAAAATCATCGAATGAGAAAGTCCAAACTTTTGACTGGTAGTGTAGAGGTTTAAATACTTCTCTGTTTGACCAAGTAAATTAGAACAAGTAGTGGGTAAAATAGTAGTGGGTCTTATTGCTGTTGTGACAAACTCTATGTGTAGTGCATCCAGGTAAGCAATGTACAACATGATGAAGAAGAAAATGTGATTCATCAGCCCAGGCCACTTCATTCGTTTGCTCCATGGTCTAGTTCTGATGCTCACATACCCACAGCAGATACTTTGGGGGCGGGGGGGCAGCATGGGTACTCTGACCAGTCTGTGGCTACACACCCTCATTTGTAGCAAGCTTAGATTTCAACATGTGTCCTGAGACCTTTCTTTCATAACCCACATTAATCTATTTAGTAATTTGTTCTACAACAGCTCTTCTGTGGGCTTCTCACCTCAGGTTCATTACTGAGCCTCGGCCCTTGACGGGTGTCACTATAATGAGATAATAGATGTTATTCACTTCACCTGTTAATGTTTAAGGCTGGTCTGTGAATAATAAATTCTTGGAAAAAGTCTCCAAGAATTGTGAGACTGTATTTTTGTCAGACTGCCCATGACTACCTTATGCTAGTCAATAATGTGTGGAGAATATTAGCTCACATTAAACTGTTAGCTCAGGAAAAAAAAAAACCAGCGGAAAGGATCTTAAAGATTTTAGGCGCCCTACCAATGTCTCATATTGAATAAACTTGAATATACTTTATGGACCCCACTTTAAGAAATACTTTTGTAAATGCAATGAATAAACCTTTATATAATGTAAAGTTCTAAACTAACTTACAATTTATTTCAAAAAACCTTTACATTATGTTAAGATTCAGAATTGTTCCATCCACTGAGAGGTTCTTTATGAAACCAAAAGTGGTTCTTCCATGGCATCACACACAAACCACACTTACTTTTAAGAGTCTTCACAAAAGACACTCTTAAAGCTAAAAGAGTCACAAACTTCTTGAAAGTGATGTGCATTACATCACTCAAATTTATCATGTGGTTGAACATGTATAAAATACGTTCCACCAACACAAATTTGTTAAAATTAGTGAACTGGAAGACAGTTATTGTGCTGAGATGATATTTGATTTATGTGCGCATTTGAAACAAGTGGCGCACAATTTTTGTGCATAGACGAATCGCTTCTGGTTCCTTAAAGAACCTTTCATGGGAGTGGAAAGAACCATTTTAAAGCTCCACATAATGTGAAGGTTCTATGCCAAGATTTCTAGTAGAACTGTCCAAGCTAAACCTCATAACATTTTGACGCCGTTAGGGTTTAAGGGGTTAAGTCTCGGCAATCTGGGAAGTAAAGGCTCAGATTTCAGAGACTACTCATCATGATGGAGTTACACTTGATGGCTCGGAAGCAACCTCGACTGCTCTGAAATGATATATTCCCACTTTTCTCCAGCAGGGCCTACCTCCCTCCAGAGGAGGACAAAGGAAGCCGTAGACTTGGAGGCGAGTGTGTAGACGGAACTCTTCTGAAGGCTGGGGGCCAGGGGCTGCATGACAAAGAGGCAGAGGGCTGCCTGCCCCTGGAGAGAGAGTGGCGCTTCTGCCCAGCAGGCTGCTTACACTCTGCTAGGAGACAGGAGGGGGGTGGCAGTGCACGCGCATGTGTGTTTGTGTGTGTGTGTGTGTGTGTGTGTGTGTGTGTGTGGTGTTACAAACATAAGGCAGTTCAAACAGACTTTTTCTGCAGTACAGGCTTTTCTTCTATACCCACACTTCTCTATACTGTATACTGCATGTATAATCTTGTATATATCACGTATACATACCATATAAAAACTCTGCTGTTACCTATATACACCTGTACTGTGAAAACTTCGTTTACTTTCAGCAGAGTTGATGTATAGTATTAATGTTAATGTGGGAAAATGAATGCTTGTCCATTGACAGTGGATCTAACAGCAAATTCATTAGGGACAGAATCCCTCAGACAGGTGAAGTCGGCATCATTATCAATCTGATCCTCGCAACAGGATACTTACCAAGTTAATGTTTTGGCAAGTCTGCCATATAATAGCACATATGACAAAAAAACTCCCTTAAATATCCCATGTGCTAATTAATGCTGGTTCAGTTTGCACTAGGGAAGTGAGCATACTAATGTTAATCAACTTTACAGCTAGTTAAGTAAAAAATATTAAACTAGATATGAAACCACTTTTTATACTATTTAAATAATGTAAACCTGAAAAACATCAGTATTTTAAAACTACAGTGAATCTTTAAAACCCTACGTAAAAAAAAAAGTATTTTTGATGTTTTACAGTCAATCTGTAAGGCTGTAAGTATCATTATGATTGTAATGCTAATGTTACAGTAGTCATACAATAAGCTGCCTGGTACAGTATAATATGCCTGTGATTTAAGGATTTCATAGAATTAAATACTGGACACTGTAAAATATTAAAAATGAAAAATATTAAAGAAGTATCATACTGACTAATGTATAGCTCCAGTACATTATTGTGGAAATCACAACAATTATTTACAGTGTACATATTATGTATATCATATTACGTACGTTCCTCTCTTAACTATCGCTATAATTATTTTTGTCATTTTTTAATTTTTCTCGTGAGTTGAAAATCCCAGCTGCCCTTTGCATTATGTCTAAATTTCAATGATGGCTAAACCAGAATCAGCCCACACTGACTTGGAATGAAACAGATTCGCATGAACTTCGATTATAAATTGTTTCCTTCTCCACGAAAGTCACACTTTTGGAGGTACAAGGAACGGTTCCAACAGTTCCTACATATTTATTATGATTATTATATAATAAATGATACATATGATTAGAATTATGAGGGGGGGAGGAGTGGAGAGATTTAATGACTGAGCTGTATAATTGGGATTTTGACGTGTTGCAAATCCTATGGCGGGTATCCTTATTTCAGTTCCTGTTCCTGTGCATCTCCAGTCTCCTGTCTTGTATGCCTGTCCTCCTTTTTCTATTCTCTTCTATCCATGCATCCGTTTAATCTACAATACGCCACGACGTCATGCCTGCAAATAGTTTCTGTGTCATATAAATGGTCAGGCCAGTTTCATTTTCTCCATAAATGTGGAAAAAAAAACAACATATAAACAAAGACCGTAGATTTTCAGCTCAACCTATTTGTAGTCTGAAAATCTAAGAAGATTCAGGAAAGGTTTTATATTAATGGACATCCTCTCCTCAATCCACAGCCACCACTGAACAATATGTGCCCTGCGCTGACATTTCAGAGAATGTGAACCCCTCGGCAAACCCACATGCTTTTGGTCAGGAAGATGTAGATTAGAGTGCCTCCTCATGCAGGCGCTAGAGAGCTGAAAAGGAAAGGGGAGGCAGTTGGGCGGACATTGACAGAACCAGTGGGACGTCCCATCACTCTCTCCACACTTCTGCTGTCAGAGGCTTTGTACGGGTGCATTACTCAGACTCCCAGCCACAGGTTCCTAGGTAACCGCAGGCAGGGGGTGTGTGTGTGGAGTGTGTGGAGTGTGTGTGTGTGTGTGTGTGTGTGTGTGTGTGTGTGTGTGTGGGAGGGGGTGCCATGGGGGCCCTGAGTTTTGTTCACATCAAGACAGAACTGCAGCATGCAGCTCTTGTGAGAAACAGGTCAGACGGATCTCCACTCACTTCACCTGCAGCTGAGAGTTTAGAGTCCCTGCTAAAATCTAAACAGCTGCACTTATGTTGTTCGACCAGCTTATCTCTTTGCTCATTTCCACTTTAGGTGTAGAAGGTCGTAGGAAGGAGAAACTTAAGGTTAAATCACAGCCAAGGGTCAGCATCCCTCTGCATTAAAGAAATGTCAGATACATTCTTGCAAAGCGAATGAAAACTCAATGCGGGTTAAAATCAAATGAAGTAGATTCTTCCTTCAAAATGATCTGATACTGCTGTTCCAACCTTCTACATAACGCTCACAGCGCAAGTGCGATAAAGGCAGTTTAAAGGTAGATTTCATGCACAACACCCAGTTGTTTGTGTGTATGCATTATAATGATCTTACTTTTCATGATTTCAGTCAAACGCACTCATTTGATTTAATTGTCTATTCATATTTATATAGAAAACACCTCCCCCCATTGCCCAAAGCATATAGAAAAACACAATTAGATAAGAAAGAGGGAAAACATCTCAAATGCAGTCGGAGGTCTCATGCTGTGTTTTTAAATGTTTATTTTTTTTTTTTTTTTGCCAGTCACAACTTTCCTTGTAATTAGTTTTGCTTTAGTTCACATTGTTCAGTTGTATGATACCCCCCTCCACACACACACACACACAAATGAGACATCATAATGATCTCTTCATGTTCACAGTTGAAATGAATTTCCATTTTCATGTGAGTACTTTCTTTGGAGAGCACCCAGCTTGATTTTCCCGATCTTTGAGTTCAAAGCCCCCAGGCCGGTCACTGGTCATCACCGTGGATTAATGCGGCGGCGGCAGCGGGCGTTTGATGTGGAGCGTCGCTGAGGTAACCGTGTACACTGGCTCTTTTGCTGCTGCTGTGCTTGGTCAATGATTTACCACTGGGACGGCCCACTGCCACTTTCGCCCTTTTGCCTGCCGCCGCCACATTTTAACGGCTCGTTAGTGCAAATGGGATTCCCCTGCCCAGGAGGCCGCGGCCCAGCGGCTCCGGACCTCTGCAGAGGCCCGCGGTGTCGAAACAGTGGGCAAGCCCACAGCCCGTTAACCGCCCCGCCCCGCCCCGTTCCAACGTGATCACCCATCCGTCCACCCCCTCCGGCCATCAGGTCAACAGTTGGTCCCAAGAGCCAAAGTGGCTGGGCTTTCTGCCAGTGTCAAGAGGCTCAGTCTGAGATTGTCCCTGGGTAATTAAGCAGGGGATGCGGGTCAGTGTAGACAAATAAATCACGCCGATAGTCCAAACACTGGCTCTGAATGCCTCTGGTGGAGCAAAAACAAGGAGCCGCCCCATGCTTGTTACTGCTCGGCTTGAGGTCCGTCAGTATGCTTCACATTAAGACAGCCCCCAACAACAAAAAAGAAAGAAAGAAAGAAAAAAAAAAAAGCAAAGAGGGAGAACAAGCTTTGTGCAAGATCAAATGCTGTGCAAAGGAACATGGGCTTTAATTGTTCAGCTTTATCTTTAAGATAAAGGCGGGTTGGGCATCACTTTAGTTCCTCTTTGTGGACGAACAAAGCAGATTATTGCTGGAAGAACACTAATCGTTCCCTGGAAGTGTGAAGGATGATGAAAAAGGTAACGGCTTAAGGGAAGAAACAACTATTGATCAGAAAAGCAAACTCTGCCTTGATAACATCAAAATCATAACAATCAAAAAGAAAAAACAGCATGCCTCTAGAAGATTTTCACTGAAGAAGTAATATCAGTTTCAGGGCTCAGAGAGCCAGTCTGAAGGCCATTAACATCTGAACCACGCAGCAGTGTGAGGGGTCAGAGAGAAAATCATATGCAAAATTGGCCGATAAGACATGCAGTTTACCACCAACAACTACAGCAAATTGGGGAGCTTTAAAGGACTCAGATCATGTTTGTCAGTGATCTTCTAGTGGCGGAACGCATGATCTAGAAATGCTATTTTCATTGTACTGCCTGTAACCTCTCCCTCTGGCACAAGAAGGGTCAAAATAATTGAAGCCGCGTATATCATCTTCTTTTTGTCTGCTTCCTCCACTTTACCGCTGACTGGGCCAAATGACTGTAATCTGTCCCTATCAGGCGTTAGATTAAGTAATTCTCTGCTACTTTCTTGGCACAAAATGTTGGAAAACATCCAGTTTCCTGGTAGGGTTAAGCTGGATTGTGTTGCCAACCTTTGTTTACTCCTCATTCTTATTCTTCCTTGTCAGACATGCTTTCCCAAATGATGGGGGCGTTCAACAACAGCTTAATGATTCATTAATGCTGAATAACGTGAACAAAACAATGAGGAATAAAGAAGGCTTTTTTTTTTTTTTTCTTCGCTGTTGAAAAACCCTCCCTAGATCCAGCATGCCTCTTCCTATGTCATGGCTCTAATGGTTAATACCAAGAGGTGGGAAGGAATGGAAGACCCTATACCATGTCAAATTGGCCTTTCTCTCCAGGGTCAGGACATTCTGTCTGGGTCCACTTGTGTCTTTTCCTCAGAAGTTTCCCCCATTCATGCAGACAATGTAACTGTCAGTCTGAGCAACAGTTCCTGTTTCCACTGGCTCCACAACTCACGGGGTTACACAATATTTCACAGCGCCAAACAATCGCCTGTCTGCCCGGGCCAACCATATGGTTACTATGGGGCGCAATATTGACACACATCACTAATTATTCATAAAACGGGGGCAGGACAAGGAGAAGGGGAGAAGGGACGGACTCTGCAGCTCAAAACCTTCCTGCTTCTTCGCAACTTTTTTTTCAACATGAGCAAAAAAAGCTAAGATTTGTCTTCCAAATAGGTCAGGTCAGACACAGGAAAAATACTTAACTGTGTGATACTTTACATTTTATTTGTATTTACATTTCAGTGTATTTATAAAGTACTTGAAGCTGCAAAGGTCTTCAAGCTGCAAAGTAGCACAATGTTCAGAATACACAGACAGTCGCAAGCTTCAAGTGGCCCACCTTCATTTTACACTTAACTAAATTAAATGCAATTGTCCATTAATTGAATGTAAGAAATTCCATTAAATCTAATCCTAAACTTAAACCTAACCATTGTCTCACCCTGAAGCCAAAACCTAACTAACTCTAACACTGGTTGATATCTTGATTTCACCAGACTTAGTTTCACCAGAAACAGTAAAAGTATCTCTAGATAATCAATAGAGAACCTTCAAAATAATAGTGCGACCCTCAAATAAAAGATATGTTAAAACACAATTCTTGCCAAAAACAATGTGGATTGTTTTGTTGGAACATATTTTATTTGTGTGCAACCAGAAAACAATTCAATATGGTGAAATCTATTGAACAGTTTATGCAGTGTAAACATGCATAACAGCTTGTTATACCGTGTCGTGTGTATCACACATTACCGTACAGGTTTGGTGGATTTTCCATCAAGATGGCGTTCCGTTTTATCCTCTCAGTACCTGTATCCAAACTCTGTCTGGAGTTAGGAAAAGTGCCTAGTTCGTTTAGAGACATTAGACTGCATGAGTAAGCTGAATAATTGTTGATTGCCTGTTCTGCTGTGAAATTGGCACATTATTGTTTAATTGGGCTTCAGAACCTTGTATATGATTATGGTTTGTTTAAGACAAAAACGCCGGAAGATTGAAGGCTAAAGCAAACATCTATAATCCCAGTGATTGTAGGAGCTTTTCTCAGTAGGACATTTCTCTGTCTCATTCATATCCAATTAATTTTTTATCTGAGGTTGTTCAAAAAGAGAAGAGCAGCCAGTGTAATACATTCAGGGTTTAATATTTGATGCAAAAATCAGAGGTTAAATAAATGTGTCTGTCCTTCTGCCCGCCATTCCGTGACCCCCTACAAGGTGGGAAAGTCCGCATGTCCATCAGCCCGTGACAAGCCCATGTAGGGCCAGACTGCATCAAACTGCTCAGCGACTCGAGTGATTGACAGGTTCTCCTGTCATGCCTGGCTGGAGGGGCGGGGCTTGCTGGGTGATGGGCTCTGACAGGACTCGGAGAGAGAGAGATAGAGAAACAGAGAGAAAGAGAGAGAGAGAAACACAGAGAGAGAGAGACAGAATGCTATTATAAATTATACTTGGAAAAAATCCAATTGTTTCATTTTTGGTTTTTTGGAGTTTTTTTTTTCCAAATTTTGTATGGAAATGCCCCATGTCTCACCAGCTTTCTCCATTCCACTTTTGCATATAAACCATTAGAAAATGTACCTTTTCCAATCTAAAGGTCACTTCACAAAAAAAAAAGAAATGTCATAAAAAATTAAGCTGCCAAAGCCATTCTTTATGTAATCCAATAGAAGAACAATTTTTGGTTCGCTAAAGAACCTTTCAATAGATTTTGTAAAGTTTTTTTACAGAACCTCTACATAATGTAAAAGTCCCTGGAAGAACCCTTAAATTGCGGAAGGGCCTTCACGTTATCTATGCTATTATTTCTGCCTTTAAAGGGTTCTTTACACTTACATATCTTGTTTACAAAAGCAAGAATGTCAAAATTATGGACCAAAAAACCCCCCAAAAGTTGAGTGAAAAAGTGAAGAGTAGATACATCTGGATACAAACCTTGCTTGTAAAATCTGTTGCTTGCTTTTTAGAAATAAAAGAGCAAACATGGTGCGTAAACACTGCCTTCAAAACATATAATACTCTTCCCAATCCATATTGTCTATATTCTACATTGATCAGCCATTACATTAAAACCACCTGTCTAATAGTGTGTAGGTCCCCCTCGTGCCACCACAACAGCTCTAAATTGTCAAGGCATGGCGATCACAAGAAATCTGACGATGTGAAGTTGTGTCTTTCAGCAAGACATTAGAAGTCCTGTAAGTTGTGAGGCTGGACTTTTATGGACCGGGCTAATTTATCCAGCACATCCCACAGATGCTCTGTCAGAAAGAGATTTGGGGAATTCGGAGGGCAAGTCAAAACCTTGAACTCTGTCATGTTCCTTAAACCATTCCTGAACAATTTTTGTAGTATGACAAGAGGGATTAACCTGCTGAAGGAGGGAACCGCCATTGGAGAATACCACTGGCATGCCTGTACTTGGTCTGCACCCACCCATTCACATGATGTAAAAGAAAATGTGATTCATGCAACCTTCTCCCATTGCTCCATTGTTCTGTTCTGATGCCTACGTGCCTGTTGTAGGAGATTTTAGTGATGGACTTTCTATCAAAGCCTGCATTAACTTTCCAGCTGTTTGCCCTACTGCAGTTCTTCTGTGGGATCGGACCAAAAGGGTAAGCCTTCACTCCCCATGTGCATCAGTGAGCCTTGGGCACCCATGACCTTGTTGCTGATTCACTGGTGGTCCATCCTTGGACCAATTTTGTTAGATACTAGCCGTCGCATAAGACCTGCAATACCCTAGATGCTCTGATCCAGTCGTCTACCCATCACAAACAGGCCCTTGTTAAAGTCACTCAAACCCTTGGCCATTTTACCTGCTTCCATCACATTAACTTCAAGAACTGACTGTTCACTTGCTGCCTACTATATCCCACCCCTTAACAGGTGCCACTGTAATGAGATAACCAGTGTCAGTGGTTTTAATGTTATGGCTCATTAGTATGTTTGTAAAAAAAGTTGCAAAAAACAGCCCATTGCAAAAAACTGTTTTGTCACTTGGAACTAACTCATCTATCCATCTTTACTTAAATCTTCATCTACAGCAGTTTAGCCCCATCCATTCACAATGAAGTAATACAGTCTTTCGGCTGCTTTTTGAATGAAGCACAGAACGGAGCAGTGAATGGGAGATGGGATCATTTATGCATGTCAGACAGTTACAAAAGACGTCTGTTAGACAGTTAGAAAATGGCAATGTAGAAATGAGTTACCGTGTCATGAGTGGACCCCAGGAGAAAAAATGAAACACAAGAAAAGTATGTGGAAACATGTTTTCTCTCAATCTATGCTGAAATATCTGACAAATGTGTGTTCTTGTTATTATCTCCTTGTTGTGATGTCATCACTCACCATCATACAAAATGTTCACCTTCAATAAATCCATCCATCCATTGTCCTAGACATGGTTGTTGGGAAAAAGGAAAAAGACCCCCTTAACAGGTCACCAGTCCATCCAGAGCAGAAACAAACACACTCACACCTAGAAGCAATTTTTGCACCTCCGATCTCATGTGCAAATCTTTGCACAAACTGGAGCTCCCACACAGACTCAAACAGAACATGCAAACTCCACACAAAGAGGCCACACAGACCAGAAATCAAACCCAGGACCTTCTCACTGTGAGGCGGCAGTGTTAAACACAGCAGCACCATCAATAACTTTCCTCAGACCTTGCTCTTCATACCATGGAAGGCACCGTGATCAACATGAAACTGATTGTTGCAGAATACACAAGAATACCTTTCTTGGTTAATTATAAAGTAACAGTGACAGTCAAACATTATTTAGACTTACCCATTATCCAGAGTTTTGCTTCCCAGTGTAGATTTTATATGGAAACTCAATAACATCCTATTAAAAATACCAAATGGGGAACAGCAGCTCTTTTGTCACCTACTGAAAAAGAGTGCATGCCTCCCCCATAGTGAACTCGAGCTGATACAGCTTCTAACATTGGCCTTCCTCTGTGCAAGGTTAAGGTACACACGAGGGTGAAAAAGCCACAGCTCCAGATGTTACATAGGCGCAGGTTCCCTCTCGTGGGGTTTGTCGGAGGGCACCACATCTGGCCACACAGAAACTTGGCATATTGCGCTCCATCTGCCTGTTGGGCTCAAATGGGGCCTGGCTCCACCAAGAAACAGGCCATTTCAACCGGTGCCATAAATACTGAAATTTTGGGGGGTGGGCAACAGCAGGTTTTTAGCACAGCCCCGAGAACAGAGCTGGGCTTAAACTTTGGCAGCTTCTGAGCAGCTTCTGTCAGTCTGTTAGCATTCGTGCGACACTTACCTCGGCTTCCCTGGCAACAAAAGCCATTGCTCTCCTGTCCCGAGCAATAGAGCTGCGCCGAGCCAAAGGCACAGTGATATGAATGTCACCCCACTTGCTATGTTCCATCAGGGAAATTGACTTTTTAGCCCGGTGCTGTCTTCTGTCCATATGCTGATGTTTTCATATTCTACAAAATTAGTTCGGGGACTCATAAAGTTTCTTAAAGTCCAAATTATACCCTGATGCGGCAGAATGAAAGGGCCGGCCTTCTGTCACGCTGCAAAGACTTAAGTAGCGCTGCACTCCTCTGGCAGGGGGTTGACTGGTTCCTCATTCCCAGCTTATCTATTTTTCATACATTGAAGCTCGCTCTTAGACTAATGAGGTTGTAAACATCTTTATGCACTTACAAGAAAGAGACCAAATCCTTGCACTAAACTGTTTCATGCTGTCTTGCTGTAGTTCTTCTTGACACTGTTTGACACACTGAACATTTGGTCCTGTGATGCTCATATTGTACAGAGACAAACTGCTACAATTAAAAAACCCCCAGCATTTTCCCTCACCTCAAATGCAGTCAGTCAGCCAAGACACATTTGGCTTCTGGAGTTTGTTGTTTAGTTTTTCACTGAAGTTACAAACCTAATGTCACTGACGAGTAAAGGAGGCTTAGCCACTAGTTTCTGTCACTCTCTCACCACACACTTGCTTAATGATAACTTACATGTTAGTTACTAAAGAAAATGTGGAGATGTAGCTCAACTGCATTTGTTACTGGAATAAAGTGATTCGGACCAGGTGAATCTGCACTCTTGGGCTCACTGAGGGACTGGATAATGGGAAGTAGTGTCACTACAAATAGTTGCCGGATGTTTCATTAAATTAAATCATTAAATTCATTAAATCATTTGGTTTAAAAAAATAATTTGTATTATTTTTTCATTTTATCCAGTTGGTCATCAAGGATGTGTTTGTAGCTTGAGTTAACCCTGGAGCTCATGGTTAATGTAGTTAACAAGTAAAAGAAGTTTGTACTCCATCAGTCAGCAGCATACCATACCATTTTATTTATGAAGCACTTTAAAACAACAACAAGGCTGACCAAAGTGCAAAGCAAACACAAAAACACAAAGACGCATAGGCCAATGAATAAAAGAAACAGTTACAAATAAGAGCTGAGGAATAATAAAAACAGGTACAAAAACCACATAAGTCACCACCTCACACTGGTTCGAAGGTCAGGGAGTAAAAGTACGTTTTTAAACGAGATTTGAACTCAGTGAGTCAAAGGAGGCCCCCTAATATGGCTTGGCAAGTTATTCCATAATTGAAAAAGCCCTATCACCTCTGAGTTTGCAACGTGATTTTGGTACATAAAAAAGCCTCTGGTCTGCAGACCTGAGGGAACGGTACAGTAGGAGATCAGACAAATAAATGGGGCAGAGCCATTCAGAGACTTAACAACAAATAAAAGAATTTTGAAACGGATTCTAAAACGAACTGGAAGCCAGTGAAGAGAAGCCAAAATTGGGGTAATATGCTCTCACCTGCTTATACCGGTTAAAAATCGAGCTGTGGCATTTTGCACCAGTTGTAGGCGGGCCATGGAGGCCTGGCTAACTTTGAAAAAAAGTGCATTACAGTAATCAAGGCGAGTGGTTATAAAAGCGTGGATCACTGTTTCGAGGTTTAGACAGAAAAGGTTTTTTCCAACCGCCTCAACTGGAAAAAGCAGAATTTTACAACAGCATTTACCTGGCTATCCAATTTTAGAGTAGGGTCCGTTTTAACACCTAAGTTTGTAATAATGGCTTCCCCAAAAGCGGCCAGAGAAGAAAGGTATGAAACCTTTCTTCTCTGGGGGATCTGCTACCACCATTGGGTCTAAACAGCATGACTCTTGTTCTCATTAAAATCCCAAAAATTTAATGCCATCCATCTCTTGACATCAATAAGGCAGTCAAGGAGAGGCTGGACAGACCTGGCAGTCATCTACATAAAAATAAAAGGAAATATTCTGTTTCTGGAAGATAGTTCCAAGTGGCAGCAGGTACAGAGAAAATAAAAGAGGACCAAGTATGGAGCCTTGTGGTACCCCCCCAAAGAAGGGCAGTGGAGGGGGAACCCAAAATTACATCACACATGTAGCTAAAAAATATCTAACTTGAAGTCAGGAATTTTGTCTAAATTTGGATACTTTTTTGTTTTTGCTATTTCGTCTGTCCAGAAACAAGATATCAGAAACCATACAAGCAAGTCTTTTTTGAGATGAATGGACAACGAGCACTAGGTTTATTCCGTTATTTACCTTAAGCTTTAAGAATATAGTGTCTACTAAGAAACTAATATGTTAGCACGAGTTTAGTGACTCAGCATGGCTTGCTGTTCATGATATTCCTAACAAGCTGCTCAAATTCCATCACTTAGCCACATTAGGCTTGTAGCTCTGGGGCAAAACTAATTAATCTAACTCCAGACACTGACTCATAGACTTTGTTGCGAAGGAAATACGAGTTTCTACGTTTTCTTGTGCCAAATTATTGGTTTAAACATGAATGTCAGTTGGATTTTCCCACAAAAGACATTCTAGAGGTGTGCAGGGTTTGAACAGCCACCATGATATCTCAAACCCTTCACACCTCTAGAATGTCTTTGGCGGGAAATGAGGAAACAGTGCTTTTCACCCCACAAAGACAAAGCAAGAACTGGGAAATGGGACTCAGTGGATCTCAGAGTTCTGAGTTTCACTTCAGTTTTCAGTGGTTTGAGAGACAGCTGAAAAGCGTCACCACTCTAGTTTGGCTAATTAGCTATCTTGCTTGCAAAATAGCTTGTCTGGCTAATATGAGACAAAATATTGCACTATTCTGTGCTCACTCTGACACAAATGTCTGCGTGTAACCAGACTCGTGTTCAGAGATGAGCAAGTCTTCAGCGTCTTCAGCATTTCCAAACTGAACATATCCTTGAAACAGTGATTAATATATATATCACAACATACCATTCAGTTTAGATTCTGGTGCTCTTACTGGTTATTTAATTGCACCTGGTGACTTCATCGTCACCAGGAAGAGTAAAGGATTTTGCTAAACTGGCATTAGCTTCAGCTATAAGTGACAATAAGGACTGAGGAGAACACCCTAGAGCACTATTAGCTCCAGGTGATAAAAATGAAATTTTCTGTGTCCTGGATTGAATGCCAGTGGAAAAGGGAGAGTTCCAGGTTCCTCATACCGAAGGTTACAGTACTTGGTGGGGTGGACTGAAAAAACCCAGAATAAAATAGTGCAGTTAAATGATTGACTACATTGGAAATATATGATAAAATGTTTATATTCTAAATAGTTTTAAATAACGCTCACAATCAAATTTGAAAAGTGATAGTACCATGTGGCCAAAACCAATATTTTAGGTAGCACAAATTAAGTGAGGGTCACTTTATAGCCACATAGTTAGATATAGTTTTAAAAAATCAGATCCTCAATCAGGATTAAATATTTCTGATACAGCCATTAATGTGTTCTGTAGTTAGACATTGCAAGCACGTTGCCGCAGACTGTTTAGACTGTGAGAAACATTTATGACTGCATAAAAAAAAAAACTTAGATCACAAAGTTTACTCCTTATGATACTGATATGGTATCATGTGTCCAACTGTTTTCCAAGCAGCTCAGAAGGATGACTTTCAGGCCTTTTCAGATATTTCAGAGTGTCTCTGCCGTGCCCCGCAGTGTCCTGCAGCTCGTGGCTAATGGCCTAAAGCGGCTGGACACTGTGGCGGCTCGTTCCCCAATCAGCACGGTTATGTAAGATGTCAGGCCTTTTTTTTCTCTCTCTTTTTTTTTTTTTTTAAACACGGACGCGCTGCTCCTGTGTCATTCTCACCAGATTATCTACTAACAGATGCTGGGTCCAGCTGGTGCCTAAAAAAGTTTATAGCTCGGTTGGAACGAGGGTCCTCACACTCTCCACAATGTTGGCCACCATCGCCTTTTTTAATGAGTCACGAATTGCCTGTTTATCTCCCGCTCCCTGCTGTTTCGGCATTTTCCCTTCCAGAACAATCCCAGAAACACATGCTGCTACAGACGCAAGTGCAATGTGCCACAGACATTCAGAGCCAAATTGTTACAAGGAACAAAGTTGCACCCCCCCCACCCCCCCCACCACCCCCTTCTCTCTCCCTCCCGCTCTGCTTTTTTTTTTTTTCTTCTCGGGCATCAAAATGTGCGAAAAGGATTACAGGACGCGCAGTAAAAGCGGAAGACTCAGATGTTTCGTTTGACCCTTTCAATATGGTCAGCCAGACGAAGCCGGGCCCATTTGAAGGCTCAACAAACACTCAAATGACTCTATAATTGGCGCGCTTTTGTTGTTCATGTTTTGGCTCCGTCCAAAACTGTGCTAAACACTCTCTGTAATGGCTTTACATTATGACAACACATGGCTCACGCGAAAGGGACTGAAGCTGGCAAGGCCTCGAAGAAGTAGCAGGTGGTGTTGACAGTTTTGCTTGAAGTCTTTGGGTAAAAAAAAAAATTTAAATAACAATAAAAAAAAAGATTATTTTAAAAAAGTTCAGATCATAGCTAGATGCCTCCAGCCCAACATCAGGCTTAGAGGAAGGTTTGCATGTTTACTGAGGAGCGGCGAAAAGACCCTGTGAATAAAACAAGCTGAACTACATCAAGGCCGTCCAAACACAGCAGGGTTCTCCATTCCCAGGGTACAGGCAGGATTAGCCATTCTGATCGCTGATCTTACAGAAACACTGTGGCTTTTTTTCTGCACTGCTTCGGCTAGCAAATGTTGCTCATAATACAAATGTTGCTCGGCTAACAAATGTGGCTCATTAAAGCAATCAGAAGACATATTAGGCATTATTGTGATAAGGCCTATAGGATAGTATTACACTGCACTATATAAGATGATCTTGCTTCACGACAAAAAGCATTTTTTGGGAATGAATGAAATATAATTTTCACCTCAATAGAAAAACATCTATTATTCCACACATAATACTTTTTACACAGGTTGCAGAGGTCAGTTTCATTCTGTCGCCAGGTCGTTAAAGTGCTCATGCCATTTTAATGTGCAAAAAATTTCCCAACATGTTTATTCTATAAAGTACTATTAAAGGAAAAATGGACAAAGTACATACAAAAGGCAACCCATAAGCTGCTACTAACATCATATCTATCATGTCCAATTTTAAGATAATAGTATTTTAAACAGTGCCAGAAACTATTCTGTTTTCAACTCTGAGATATTTAATTGGCTAAAAAGTGTGTGATTACTTTTAGATATGGAGTTTCAAAATGCTGATTACTGGGCTTCATTAGGTTACTTGTAGTGCTGCTCAAGAGAATTGTTACAAGCGAGGTTAGTTATTAACTACATTTCCCGGGAGCGTGGTGGCACCATTGCATTTTGCAAAATAAAGTAGATTTTGGTAAAGCTAATGTAAGAATAAATGTACACTGTCTGAGCTCCTGAGTGCCACAACTGTCTAAGCATTGGCCCTCCCATTGGAACATCACGAGTTCAGGCCCTGGTGGTGCTGCAGACGTCCTCGGCTGGGATTCCAGGAGAGCACAGTTGACTTCACTCCCTCTGGGTGGGTGGGTGGGTTGATCCCTCTCCCCATCACTCAGCTTGTACTACCCAGTGCAGGCATCGGTTTGCTGGTGTAACGGTTACTGTTCTCCTCCAAGATGTCCAAGAACACTGCATTAACAACCGCTCAAAAATACGCTTTGGCTGGCTTCACATGACTTGGAGGAAGCACATGCTAGAGGTGGTATTGTGCAACTGGGGAAGTTCTAGCTTGTGGGCAGAATCAAAAATGGCAAAATAGGGCAAAAAATCCAAAAATGTCATTAAAAAACAAATGGAGTAGTGGTGAAGTGTTGCCTATTGCCAAAATGGTAACTTAAAATAATATAAAAATGTTCAGGATTTTCTTTTTTATTAAGAAATCATTTTTGCCATGTTATTTTGGACCATTTTGGTTGTTGCATTCATTGTGATATTTTCACACAATGCACATAGCAGATAATGTTGGCAAACTACGTAAAACTAAATAAAAATTAGAAATATGAGGCTTTGACCTGACGGTGTGAATATGTCTTATGGTACCCCGTGATTTTGAGCCTTCAGTGGCAGAAGAAAACAGTTTACATTTATCAGAAATTTGGAAGCAATGCATACAGGGCATTTCAGAAAGGAGCACAGAAAAGGTCTCCATTCTGCATATCATAGCATCAACATGGCTACATACATAACTCCAGCACCTCCTGGCCTGCCTAAAAGGATAAACATAGAGGATGCAGAAATCATTAAAAATAACCTTCAGCAAATAGGTCTTCATAAACTTTAGCTGTGCCTTAATACTATCATCCTGGGGAGACAGGTCATTAAACTTGACTTTCCCAACCTATCTGCCCCACCCTGTAAGACTAGGCCTCAACCTTGCCTCTCACATGCAGCACTGGCACCTTCTCTGCACCTCCACTCATCCCCCTAACACCATCATCATGTCAAAGGGGCCATTTGAGCAACTTACAACCATCAGATACAGGGTTAAGTGTCTTGCTAAAGGACACAATGGTAGAAAGTGAGGTTTGAACTGGCAACTTATGGTCATCAGATCTACAAACAAGTGTTTTTACACACTGAGCTATGACCACCCACACCGAAGCGCATGGCCAAGACAACTGCATTTGGACTTCTCTCAGGAGGCGAGGTGACAGCCTACAATAATTTTTGAATTCCTCAAAAAAAAAAAGAACTGCTGCCCTCTGGCAGACACTGCAGGTCTATTACATCACTTAAGAAGAGCCTCTACGGACCTGTGTGACTATCAGTACTACATCACTGAAAGAACATCAATAGAACACTGCACAGATGTTTACATTCCAATTGCGCTTTCATATGGGTATCTTCTCAAAGAGCAACTGCAATTCAGCAAGTATATCAGCTACTAATAATTATTCTTTTTTAAATGTATTGTTTTGGATGTCAGAGATTATATTTTAAATTACCTTAAATCTATTTTCTGTTTTGTAGCTGCTGTTTTTATGCTGTTTCGTGACTGCATTGTCAGGATTGCTACCAAAATAGTGCAGCAGAGACATTCTTGCACCTGCATTTGTCCCAGAACGTAGTGCTGCACGTTTTAATAAGAGGCTGGCGAATAAAACAAACAAAAGAGACGTTGGGCAGCGTATTTATTACTACTCACTTCACAGCATCAATTAGGCAAATTCTTCCCATATTCTGGCGTTTAGCATCCTTCTGTAGTTGGTTAAGACACACCCCTTTCTCATGAAACGCCTTCAACATAATAAAGCAATATCTTTAGGCTCTTAAGCAGGGTGCGCAAGTGTTGTTAGCATGTTAACATTAAACAAACCCCGCCAATATGGTGGAATGATCCCATTTCTGAACGTTAAACTCATCTCCTCATAATCTCCTGCTATTTTATTATTGCATTCATTTTTATTCTTATTGCATGAAAACAAAATCACTTTCATAAAACATACTGATCTGCAATCTGACAGGAATGACAGATTGTAACGCAGTTATTTGTAACACATAACAGATTGTAACATAGACAGATTGTATTCACAGTTATAATAACTAACACAGTGTTACAGTTATTTTGTAATAATAATGTTCTTGTCGCACTATTTTTATTGTCTATTTTTAAATGTTTCTATTGTCTTTAAATCTTTTATTCTTTCTTGTTGCACTGGGATTTAAAGAAAACTTAGAACATGAAACATGAGACTATCCCACAATTCAGAGCAATCTGTGACACTTTTTTAATACTTTAATTTTAAGAAACTTAAAAATACAAAATTACAACATGTGCGAAACTGAAACTTAGCAGCTTTGCCCAGCTTGTCCAAAAAAGAGGAAAAACCAGAAAAGAAAAAAGAAACAACTGCAACTTAAGTATTCAACTAAAGATTATGGAACACACAATTGGTCAACTACATATCCATACAAACGTTATGATGATAACGTTGCATGTCACTTCATACGATAACAGGTCTGTAAGGTCACAAACACAATCCTTTTTTTTCCAGTGTTGCAAAAATGTATCAGACTGTAAATTTAATCAAAAGATAATTCTCTCCATACTTAGAATTTTTGTTAAAGTGTCTATTCACTACTATTTTCATGTAATAGTTTTATTGTTGGGCGCTAATAATACCTTTATCAGGTGTAAATAGATTATTAGTAGCTGGTATGTTGCCCAGTTAGATTGTAGAGAAAGAGCAATCAATTCTATTGCCAAAAAATGCTACTCATTTCTTGTTTTACCTCCTGCCTGGACTATAACTGAATGGCTGAGACTGGGAAAGTAGCTGATCAGATCAGTAACAAAGTCTCTCCAAAAACCTGAGGTTGGTAGCAACAGTCCAGCTGGATGGCCTAGTGGTTAGGGTGTTGGCCCTGCAGGCAGAGGGTTGGAGTTTGAATCCCAACTGCTAGCGGCAGCCCACTGCTTCATCTGGTGAATGGGTTAAATGCAGGGAAAGAGTTTTGCTGCATGTTGTACTTGTATGACCATACATGTGACAAATAAATATTCTTTAATTCACTTTAATGTTATTTGTTGAATATTTCTTAGTAGATTGAATACTTAAATATAATTTTGGAACAAGTCAAACTTAACGATTTAACTACACATACACTAAAAGTATTGGCACTCCTGACTATTACACCAACAAGGCATTGTATTCAAACACATAAACTTTAATATAGAGTTGGTCCCCCTTTGCAGCTATAACAGCTTCTACTCTTCTTGGAAGATTTTGGAGTTTCTGTAGGAATTTGTGCCCATTCATTCTGTAGAGTATTTATGAGATCAGACACTGATGTTGGATGCGAAGGCCTGGCTCACAATCTCCGTTCCAGTTCATCCCAAAGGTGTTGGTTGAGGTTGAGGCCTGGACTCTGTGCGGGCCAGTCAAGTTCTTCCATGCCAAACTCATCCAACCATGTGTTTATGGAGCTTGCTTTTGTGCACTGGGACACAGTCATACTGGAATAGAAAAGGTACTTCCCCAAACTGTGTCCACAAAGTTGAAACATGGCATCGTCCAAAATCTCTTGGTGTGCTGAAGCATTAAGATCACCCCTCACTAGAAGTTAAGGGCCAGCTGAATTCGATAATTGAGAGGTTCGTCCCAATACTTTTGTCCATTTAGTGTAACAGTGTAAGACCTGTACCCCATCCTTGCTGCAAAGCTCCATGAACCCCAGTGTCCTGGATGAGACTGAGTATGCCAGGAATCTTGGCAGAGAAGAGAGCCGCAGCTCAGCGGCGTGAAATTTTATTTTACTCAGCTCTGGCCCCCGCCTCTCCTCCCCTTTTGTGCCCAGCACTGAGGTTAGTTTTTTTTTTTTTTTTTTGCATTCTTCTCATTGTACAGGTCACTCAGGCGGAGGCGGCCGAGTAGAAAAGACTGGAAACAAAGAGCCGTAAATGTCGCCTCTTCAGTTTCGGCCCATTGACTCGCCGCTTCCCCGCCAAGATGTCACTGTTCGACCAGCTCTCTTTAAAACAGCTTAATTAGCTGAAAGCCCAACCGCTTGTCCGAGTGCGTTTCGTGTCGCAAAAGTAAAAACAGCAGAAAAAGAGAAAAAGTGTCTCTCTCCGCCTCTCATTGTTCCCTGACAGACTGCTTCAGTTTCTTCGAAGGGGAACTCAAATAAAACAGCATTCTTCTTGCTTTTACACTTGACATCTGCACTCGGGCTGAGGAAACACAGGAGGCCGGGCTCCGAAAGTGCAGCTCAAAACACCCGAAGTTGTAGCGCTGAGGTCACTCCTGTGGTGGGTCAGGAAATCTGAAACTGAGATTAAGCAACTCTGAAATTTTAAGAAGTTTACAAATATACCCCCAGAGACATGTTTGGTGGTGTTTTTTTATGAGTGTCTAGTGATGTTTACAGTGCTGCCAGTCAAATGTTTGGATATCTGACTCCAAGCATAATGCCAATGCCAATGATAAATAAATGAACAAAACTGTATGCAATTTTCTCATTAGCCCATATTTAGTCTTCTTGCCAAGGCAGGTTTGTGTCTGAAGTTTTCACCTGTAATTCTGCACTCAAGATTGGAGGTGAATCTGACTCTAAAATAATGGGAGTTCATACTCCACCAGTTAGTGTTGTGCAGATCGCCTGCAATATCACTCCTCTAAATCACAACACACTACACTCTAGTTAATCTCAAAGAGTTTTTAAGACAAATTTTGACACAGGGTAAAGGGCAGCTATTTAAGTGATTTAACTAATTTGCAGTAGCCAGTCAGTCATCCCTGTTATATAAAAATCTTTTTTTTCCTCTTAGTTTCTTTCTACATTATTTTAGCTTGATTGCTGGACTTAACACTGTGTGAACATTGCATCATAAATAGAAGCCCAACATAACTGTTCCAGAACTGGAATCGAATCTTGTTACTTTTACATGAATTAAAAGCTACCTGGGTTTATTGGGACATTCCCAGGGAAATTCTCTAGGAACTACTTCCAGCCTAGTGGAAAAGCATCCAAGGTGGCTCTTGTTGAATCTGCTTGAGAAAAAGTTAGGAGTGTGGAGTAGTGAGTAACTACTAGCTTCCAAGCAGGATAGCGGGGTCTGATTATTATCCTGGGCGAGCTCACCATTCTACACCAATAAGAGTACTTGGGCAGGACACCTTATACTACATCTGCCTACACCAGTGATCCGCAAAAATTGTAAACTGCTTTGGATGAAGGCATCTGTAAAATGTTCACATTATAAGAGTGATCATTGTGGGAGAGTGCTTTGATCTGTTTGGAATTTTTTCCTGAATGTCTGAAGATCATAATGGCAATCTTTAAGTGCAAACAGTTTAATCAGTACCGCATTACCAGTCCAGACACGGGATCAGAAGTGAAGCGCTTGTGACATCGGCACCATATGAACATTTACTTTGGCAGCATGTTTCATATACAGTCTATGACCTGCACTGTACGTATGATGCATGGAGTAGAGGGGTTGGTGGCACTGCTGCTTCTTTCAGCTTCGGCCTCTTGTCTCCTTTTCAGAACGGGCCCCCGTTAGCCCTTTATCCTGCTCCCACTTCAAAGACTCCAAACAGATTGATTCTCATGTGAACACAGCTGAAGCGGGGACCCTGGCTTTCTGCGCCTTCTTTGAACTGCTGGCTGCCTGTTTACCGCCTGTTTGTGCGCCGCCGCGTGAAGATGGACCGTGGCAATCGGAAAACAAACTCCCATTCACAAGGCCATGTCAAAGGTGAGTGGCGCTCTATGGCGCGGCGCTGGGCCGGCCCTGCTCTCAAGGGCTCCTCGGTTGCCATGGTGCCGTACCTGGCTCATGTGTATCTTGTCTGTGTGGGAATGGCCATTAGGCATTTTGTCAGGGTGATCAATGGGGACGGTGCCCTTTTTTGGCGGCTCCACAATGGAGACGAGAGCAGAGGAGGGGAAAACTTCCCATCAGGCCGTCATTGAGTGATAGCAGTTCAGGGCCTCTGAAGCAGAGCTAGAGTCAACAAGTCAACAGCTTTCTGCAGTTACACAGCCGAGCCACCACCATTCTGCAGGAATGGAAGGGCTTTCTGCAATAACGCATTCATATCAACAGTTTTCTGCAGTAACATAATCAAGTCAGCAACTTTTTACAGGAACACAGACAAGTCAACTGTTTTCCGTAGTAACACAGACAAGTCAGCAGCTTCCCGCAACACACTTCCAATTATGCAGAAAGCCTGCATTTATATGAAGGTATAAAACCTTAAAAAGGCAAATATATGTTAATATTACTGTTCATATAGAAATATATACAAATATATTGTGAGGGAACAGAATGTATACGGTTGTGGTTGTGTTTTATATAAGATTATTTAGGCAACGTTTTTTAAAGAATTGCCTAAATTACCCCAAGTTTTTGGTCTAATAGCAAAATATGTCATTTGGTCATTGGAGCTAACACTCTAAATTCATTATGACCACAGTGTACATATAAACTGTCATGCAGGCAGCATTACGTGCCTAAAGCTATGACGTATCTTGTACTATTTTTAAATTTACCTTGGATAGCAATACACACGTCAAATGGAAGAGGCAGAAAGTTTTGCATTTCTGAATTTCAAACCATGAAGTTCAAGCTCAGAGCATCAGTGCGTTCCCTCATTTCCTCGCTGTGTGAAAAGACACACAGCCACCATAACTTACTATTTTAACAACTGCTGGCCTTGAGAGCGCTGCGGAATGAACCATATTTAACCCTTATGTGCCAGACCACCCGCTAGTGTCTGCGTCGGAGACTGACCATTCATGAATGGCTCTGAGCCATCATCAGATATGAAATAGGGCCGGCTCTTAAAGGGACTGCAGAGGCAAGCTACTGATTTATGCACTACAGGGCCTAAACGTCTTTAGAATATGCCTTGTGTAGTTCCAGACAAAGCATTGTCTTATTACAATGAGTTGGCACATAAATTGCCTTGGTTTTGAGTGATAGAAGTTTTTTATGGGGGCATATGCATACTAAATCTGTGGGTTCTCAGGTTATGTAGCTTTAGGGGGCCGAATGTGAGTGGAGTCCATGGGCCTCTGGGGCCTATGAGCACTTTAAGTACATAGGAATCCAAAGCTCGAAGTTCAAAAACTTTTTTTTTTTTCAAGTAACCTGAATATTATCCAAAGTAACAAGGCAACTGGTCATAAGACGACCACAGGTCAAAAAGTTGACCTTTCATTTTCTGGGCATAGACAGTTAAAGGCTGTTGAAGTTAGGCTCCCGGATCCTTCTTCCTTTTTTTATTCCTTAAACAGAGGGGGTCCATGCGCTCTCGCTGGGTCCCCTTTAAACGACCTCTGCGAGATGACCTCTGGTAGCCGTAAAGATGGAGGACAATTGCGTCAGATTAATAATTATTGCAGCTGAAGTTGGTGAGGGTTGCCAGTTCGCTCAGACACAGCAAGGTGGGGTCAGAGCATGCCACGGCTGATAGATCGGGTCAGGAGTTGCCCTTTTAGGTTGCCATCAAAGGCGGGCAGGTAAAGCTCCGTCCCCCCTCCTCCACCCACCCAGCCTTTTGACAGATGAGCCCCCATGTTGTGTCCTTGACTGTGGGAGAATGAGAACAAACAGATAGAAGTACAAAACAAAGGGCACACTCGCCCTTCACAACCTATTAATTAAACTTGAAGCCACAATAGAAGCTTCTGAGATCAGAGAGAGAGTCCGGACACTCTATTGTTAGTCAGTGCTCCAATGGAGTTCAGTGGGAAAGAGGAGTGCGTCGGTGAAAAATCAAACGTATACAGTTTTCATTTTGCTTCTTTATTTTAGGACTGGAGCTACAAGGCTAACCCTGCTAACATTAGAGGTCAATACTCGCCCAAATCATTTCTGTAAATACATACCCAGACTTCTCTCAGCCCACCCGAACCGCATCCAGGTCTTCATTTTAGTGGTACAGACTTGTTGATGTGGTTTAGGACTTAGTATGACTTACTGTGAAATATAAAGATGAACAACACTTCATCATGCAGTTGCAATCAGTTTTAGACCACAGGTTTTGTTTTCACAAACAGCCTCAGGAGCAAGAGTGCTGATGTAGGGTTAGACTGTGGCAATGACGGTCATAACTACAGAGTAATCTGGAACACAATCAGTCCTCTCCAGATCTGGTGTTGTCTAAAAGGTCCATGAAGGTGAAGCTGAAATTTGGGATAACCCACATACCACACGTCTGTGTCACCTTAAGGAAGAGGTGGATGCAGCTTGAGATAAGTTTTAGGGATGTATTTACAGAAAACATTTTAGTATCAATGGACTTCTGACGTTTCTTAGCAGTATTAGCCCTGTAGTTCCAGCACTAAGCTAAAGAAGTGAAATTTGCACTTCTAACATGTCCAGGCTGATGGGCTTCATTTAGGATAAGAAGAAAATAAAGATTAAAAATTAATGAATGTCTACTTACAAATAAGCAGTGTGGGGGGATGGTATCTTGCTCAAGGCTACCTCAGTGGTGACAGCAGCAGTTGGGATTTGAACCCACAACCTTCTGATGGCAGGGCCAATGCCATAACCACTAGGCCAACAACTACCAAAAGATACATATAGTGTTTTATATATAGTGTTAACTCTGAAAAACATGCTTTTATTGGGTACTGTTCTATCTTACAACCCCTGCAGTGTAGCTCTCTCAAATAATCGAAATGTTAGTACAAACCATTGTTAAAAAAGTTTCAGACATCATAACTATTTCCTGTAATAACCTTTAGGAGCTTTCAGACGTATTAAGCTCTACTAATATTTTGGTTCCCACCACCACCAATGTAAACAATTTTGACTCTGTACCTTTCTGCGGAATGACATTTTTTACATCAGGCCACACCGAATAACTTTGTTTACAACTTTGTTTACAAAATCATTCAGGTTTTTAAAAATCAGCATATTTCCATGATGTCATAATGTCCATCATTTTGTGAAATATAATGAAAAACAATTGCAGCATAGTCTGTCTGTACTGTGAAGATTTTTCAAAAAATAATTATAAATGTATGTTTTCACCTGGCACTCAGTTGTGCAATCATTAAATAACATTTGCACTAACAACTATCAGACAGCCTTACATTTACAGCAGTAAGGCCCTACCGCCCTCAGTAAGAGCATCAGAAAAGGTGAGAACGAGGAAATGCTTTCTTCATTTCTAATGCACACAGTTTAAACCGACATGATCACGTACAGTCACACCAAAGCCTTTATACATTACAGGGCTGGGACAGCGTGCCCCGGAGCTTTAGGGGTTGTCATTGTTGACAATAACTAAAGTGTCAATATGGCAGGGTCTGCCACAGAGGCGCCCGGTCCCCACAGTCATAAATCATACTTTTGGACAGCTCTGCTCCCGGCTCCTCTAATCCACTCGCATGGAGAGCAGACTGGACACGGTCTCCCCAGAAGCCCCTTTAGCAACTGTGGCCTTGCTGAAGCAGAAATACAGACTTGTTTCTTGTTTGTTACAGAAGCCCAGATTTTTTACATTTTAATGAAGTTACTATCGCAACTAGAATGGATCGGTTTAGTCAAGTGCATGAATGCATAAATCTGAGTTTGTGGTAATGCTTTTGAAGTTCTGTACATGATAAAGGAATGAACAGATAATAATATGCAAAGAATACTGCAAATATGTTCACTTGTACTAATATCTTCGCATAAACATGCACCATTGTAGAGGTACTACCGTTCATGCATTTACTTAAGTACCAAGCGTGTTCACCCAGTTCATCGTCCAGTTTCTGAGCTACGACTTGGTTTCTGTCATGAATTGTCTTGGAAAACAATTAGGGAGAACTATACATTTTAAACACCTTTTAAAATGAAATGTAACATGTTTAAAAATCTTCTTTAGATGAGCTTCGAGGCTGGAGGCAAGGTCAGAACAGATGAGCACTTGCATGTTTGTGAGGAGATTTAAAATTCTGTACTACCTTGTCTTAGTCACTGATATTTAGTCACTTTGATCTGAGTTCATTCTGATGGTTCAGTGCTTAGACTGCTTTACAGCTCACCTGATTGTACAACTGTATTCAGTTAATGCGTCATATTTCATGCGATATTGAAACTGATGTATCACTAACCCTTTAATCAGTACTATAATCACTTCAATAATATAAGCTGTTAAATCCCTGGGATGCATCCATGATCACTGAGCCATGGAGAGAGTCTCATATTTCACATTTCATTTGGGATTATTAATCCACAAACGTTTTGACTTGCAGCATGCAGGCAAATAAAGATAAATGTGGCAAAACCAGGGAGCAAGCAGACGAGGCTGTGAGCAGCCCCCTTTCGCTTTATTAGGCCAAATGAATTATGATGTCTTTAACTAACTGACAGATTACTTAGCTGCTTGGTTAGGGCTGTTTTTGCACTTGGCGGAGCTCCTCCGGGAGACTCCTGCACACTCGTCCCATTGCCAGATCTATTTTTCACTCAATTTAGCTCCAAATGACAGCTAACCTGTGGGTCCTCCCTCTGGGCGAGGTTTATGCAATGATTAATGGCGAGTGTTTGGCTGCCTCTACCTGGGGGACTGCCCCATCTGCAGAGCGATGTCAGGTGGAATAGGGGGCGCCTGCAGGTGGCTGCTTGTGAATGGCAGCTTCCCTTCGCCTCAGGCGTCTCAGCCGCGCTCATTCTGTCCACACGATGGAGAATCAGGGTTAACACCTCATTTTGATTGTCTGCTGTAGATGCTTTGT
This sequence comes from Alestes dentex, assembly GCA_037576975.1. Taxonomy (NCBI): domain Eukaryota; kingdom Metazoa; phylum Chordata; class Actinopteri; order Characiformes; family Alestidae; genus Alestes; species Alestes dentex. The sequence goes on from JBBIGA010000146.1 coordinate 8,400,630, forward strand.
ATATGCTCACCTTGTCTTTGACTTCAGCTAAATACATATTTGTCACAAAACCCTGAGGTCCCATTTGGGAGCCCACACAGTTTTTCATATATATATATATATAAAGAATAGTTTGACAAAAATATTATATTTCACAATTTCTAATTTATCTCAAATGTTGTGAATCAGCTAAAACATGGAAAAACATCTATGGAGTTCAAATTTTGCTTCTTTAATTCAGGGAAGCTATTCTAGTGTTCTAGTGTTTGTTAGCAGTGTTAGCCTCTCACAGTTGCAAATATATGTCACCACATTTTCCGATTGACGAGCGGTAAATGAGATTTTTCACCAAACCATTCCTATTGCCTTACTTAGTTTTTTTTTTTTTTTCACTTTCAGCTGCATGTAAATTACGTAGAGCAATAAAATTTCCTCATACACTCATAACAGAAGCCATTGGTTAGTGGCTGCATTCCATAAAGATATGTATGACTGTATTATACATTTTCAAAATTACAACTGTGGAACTTCACCTCCACGTTTCCTTAGTTATAAGTGTGCTTTGACTCAACTTTTGCTAAACAGAGAAGTGCATCTAAATTATTGTCCATGGCAGTTTTACAATACAGAAGCAAATCCGTGATTTCCCTGAATAATAAACCTTGGGATCTAATAAACCTGTAAAAAAATGTAAAATGTTTTTCATAATTGTAAAACAAACACTCATTTAACCTCAATCCAAAAACATAATTCTAACTCCCGAACTCCAACAGTGTTGAAGTTTCTACACATAATTTAAACATTTGTGAAGCTCGTGAATGATATACCCATGCTCTCTTCAGGTTCCTCATGTTAAAAAAAAATTGTGATAGTTTGTAGCTGAAACACAATTGCAATTATTGTATGTCAGTCTAATGCATTTAAACAGAAATGTAAACTTTGCATAAGATTTTGCACAAACATTACATTGTATTTTCTTTCTTTTTTTGAAAAAGTGCACGTTCTATAGTCAAGTTGTAGAATTTGAAACAATGTCTTGACTTTTCCCATTGTATTTTTGTAAAGTATTCAGGGGTTCAGGGATTTTTACTAATTATGCAGATATAGAATGGACATCAGCTCCACAGTAAAGAAAACAGTGTGAATTACATTGTACTATACTACAATTACAATGTTTGTGTTCGTGTAGTTTATGCACAGTGCTGCATAAACTACACAGTGTTGGAGCTTAGTTACGTTCCTTTTTTATGCTACTATAAAAAGTAACGTAAAGTTTACCAGCCCATTTTTAACAGTGTAGGTCTTCTGTCTTCATCACTCCCTCAAAGTACTACAAGATGTCCATCTTCTCTGTACTCTGGAGCTGTGGGTCAGGCGCGGGGAAATGTCTTTTACTTTGGAAATGTATAATCAGTGGAATGTGGCTGAGATGAGAATGACATGTTATTTTATTGTCACATTATCAGTTGTGGGCAAAATGAAATGCCTGCAAACTCTGTCAAAGGCACAAATGTGTACAATACTGACATAAAGCGCAAGGCCGAAAAAGAAAAGTACACAAGGGGCAAAGTTTTCATGACCAACTGCTGTAATGCCGAGTCTGGAAGTGCCTGTTTAACTGTCTATTTTACGCATGAACAGCCTGTCTCTTTCATTCTGTCAAAAGACAGACCCGACGGAAAGCAGCACAGATGCCGGTGGGCCAGTTATCAAATTAAGACTTCTGGACAGGTTTATGGGTCCTGGCTGTCAGCTCTTCTCTGCGTGGAAATCATCTGATACGGCTCTGATAGTGATTAATGAGTGCACTAATCTGGTGGATCGTTCCTCCGCTGATAGACACATCACCGAGGGTCTGCTTGGCTGGCGCACCGCTACATTTGATTTCCTCTGGGTCTAGTGCCAAAACAGGCAAATCCAGCAAACACACAGCAAGCTGGCACTGCTTTTGGTGTGGGCCAAGCTAATGCGAGCGTTGGGGTTTAGCAGTCTTTGCCAGAGGTGGATAGCGACTACTTCAATGTACTTAAGTGCAAACTGGATTTAATTTGGTATTTTCTGAGCATTTGCAAATGTAAATGTCTTAGCTATGGAATCTGCTATTAGTCAAGTCAGTTATAATCTTTCACGCTTAGACTCATCCGTTTTTTTAGATTTGATTTTGTTCTGTTCTGTTGGTTGAGCACCTGGACTGCTTTAATCACACCTCACTTTTCCTGAACATAGTCAAACAAACTTCACTTTCTGTAGCGATAGATAATGGATGGATGCACTAAGAATATCCACTGCACTACTACAGAGAATTCAGTCAGTAATTCAGCAGCTTATTTGGTCTCTACTTCCTACTTTTATACTTTAAAAGCTTGTTTTTGTATAATGGATGGCCAAACAGGTCAAAGTGTGTGCCAGGACCCAAGATCTCCCAGCAGATGATTGCCCTGACCATCACAAGGCCTCTGCAAGCTTGTCTTCTTCCCATAGTGCAACATCTTCCTCAGGTAAGTGAGAGATGCATCCGGCTGCCTACAACATGTAAAAGAAAACGAGATCCATCAGACCAGTCCACCTCCAGTCCAGTTCTTATCCTCGCATGCTTTAAGAGGTGGACAAGGGTCAGCAGGGGCACTCTGACTGGTCTGTGGCTACACAGCTCCATTTGCTGTGATGCAGTCTGTGTTCTGATGTCTTTCTATCATAGCCTGCATTCACCCATTACAAGTTATAGATGTAAAGTTACGTTGGAGATGCGAGTTTCCATTCAAACAGCATACATGATAGTATTTGTAAATAATGTTTAGAAATAAATGAGTGCAGGTTTAAAATATTCTTCTTATATTGTATCATATTCTGTATAGTCTGATTTCATATTATAAATGCCATTAATAAGAATATAAGAATTTACACCACTGTATTTAAATCCAAATGCATTTTTGTGCTTTTTAGGCAATTTTAAGACAATATTTATTTTTATTATACTTGTTCCTATGGGGGGTGATGCTCTACACGGAGTTTAGGATGAGGTTATGGTGGAGCCTAGATATCCTGAACAGTGTAAACTCCGTCTCTGTGTGTTTCCCTGCACGTTTTGGCTGACGCAAAAGTTCACTTTGGTTCCCTCCAAGTGTAACACTGATATCATGTATTTTTTAAAGGAAGCATAATATTGCTTTTCTCCAGCCGTAATCAAAATGCTTCACTTTACTTTGTCCAAATGAATGGAAGCAAAACATTGTGGTCATATTTTATATTTACGGTAAATAAAAATATTGAGGAAAAAAGATTCCTGGCTGTAGACGATAACAAAATACGTTTTGGTTCATCACAGACCATCAGATTTGCCACTGATGCCTCTGAAGATTCTCTTCAGACAACAGCATTCTCCACTTCAGGCTCCTGTGGACTTTCAGTGAGGAGAAGGCTTTGATCAGCATAAAGGCTGTATAGAGTAAGTATGTAGTGTGTATGTGTGTGTGTGTGTGTGTGCACACGCGCGTGTGTGTTTTTCAGGTGGCCCGGGGGCCGGAAAGTTAAGAGACTCAAAGAAGACAAAATCATATTTTGTGTGTGTGTGTGTGTGTGTGTGTATGTGTGTGTGTGAGTGCACTGAGGAGGGGTGAGCATAATGTCTACCCGGCCCGGACAGCACAATAGCTGAAGGCGTTTACAGCACCATAAATCAAAGGCATCCGCTGCGCGAGAGCAGCTGGCACATTTGCAAATAATTGTAATTATTAATCATGGTGATTTCACACCCTTCAGCAGGCCGCTGTGAGCGCACAGTAGCCAAGCGGCTGCGGCGCCGGGAGCCTGGCGCTCAGGGCCTGCGCTGAACTGAGCAACGCTGTGGCTTTGATGCTGCTTCACCACACTGCTGAGCGACACACAATGAGCAGGCAGCCGTGCGGCGTGAGTCAAACTCCTGCTGTATTCTCTGTCTTCACGGTGTCTAAAGAACTACTGAGACACCCTCACCATTGCTGTCATTTCTAGGTTTGGTTGGTCAACAGAGAGATATGCTCTTAACTTCTGAGGGGCACTAAGGGGGCACAACTCTCTTCACCTGAAACAAGTGATATGAGGATGACAGGCTAACCTGCTCAGTACCTGTGCGTTCATGGTGGTTTCTCACAGGCATGGTGACGACACACACACACACACACACACACACACACACACACACACACACACACACACCACATACTGGGAGCATGCACACACACATGTACCCATGGACTCTTTCATATTCCATGGCACTGCAAAAGGGTGAACAGGAAAAATGTTACCAATGTTACTATGGCAGCTTTTTATACTTTACTGATGGATCCATAAGCTTCATTGTTCTCTTCAGGTGGTAACTGTCACTTTTCGTCCGCAGAGTCTTTTACTGCTGTTCATTGGGATTCGTGTAGGTTTATTCACTGGCTGGAATTCCTTTAAAAAAACGTGCTGGGATGCACTTTACAATATATAAACAGAAAAATAACCAAACTTAGAATGGTGGGACTTAGATATGATGGGCTCATATCAAGGCCAAAAGGTGTAAACAGCTTGTTCAGCACGGAAAATCATGTAGCGGCACAGTTTTCCAGCTGCAAGGACGTTGCCCCTTTGTGACCCTGTGAGTCCAAACAGACTCTTGAGCTACGAAAGAAGTCAGTGCTGGTACCTTGATATAGATAAACACAACGCACTGAAATAAGAATGCTTTACATTCTTTTTTTTTTTTTGCATTTTTGGTGCTCATTACATTGCTTTTTAAAGAAATTGGTCTAATGTGTCTAATCTGACCATTTATAGTTTATAGTTGACATTTCTGATGGGTACTGGATCATTTAATAGTGCTCTTATTTTGCCTAAACATTTCGTTTTCAGAAAAAATCTTATTGCCATTCCTAGTGTTGCAATGCGTCATTAGTCTAACAGTTACACAAACCCCGTTAACACCTGATCACTTTATGAGAATAGTAACCGGATAGTATCCTGATGGGATTTTATGCATTCACACTTGCTGGTCAAATGTTTCTTCCAACAGCAGAAGTGCAGGGTGAAGCGCTGTGACGGTAGTGCGAGGGGTTTTGGTTGTTGAATGTGTCTTGGAGAGACGGATACTTTAACACTGTTACAACATGCGGCTCAAATGTATCTCAGACCACCCCCTGAAGTGGTTTGAGTGGTCAGATTTACATCTGTTTTAAATGTGTCTTGGGTGTTTCCACCTACATTTTTGTGTAGTATGACCTTATCCAGACAGACTAATGACACTCAAGACACATGAAGTGCCCAGGTGTAAACGGGGACAGTTTTGTGTCAGTGCTATATAGTGTAGCGTTACTGTTTTTTGTTGGGATTTCCTCTTTTTGATGCAGGAATGGAGAATGTACCTGTAGAATGGCTTATAGCTTTTACAAATCTGTATTGATCAGTTTTAATATGCGCTGCGCACTGGTTGCTGTTACATGCCTTTTTTCACAAATGTGAAAAAATAAATCTCACAACACCTTCCATTTGGTGTATCCAAACAAAATATGTAAATAACAGACATTTTTGAGAAAAAAAAAAAAAAATCAACATTCACTGACAGTGTCACAGCGGTAACATAAATGTTAGTATCTTGTTTCTTTTTTCTGACCACAGAACTAATGTTGGCTGGATATGGTTTGGCTGGGGTTGGGGTCCACTTTCAATCTAACAGTGATTCTGTCCTGTAAAACCCCCAGTAAAAACACTTACAGCAACACCACACACACACACACACACACACACACTACTGTACAGCCAGCACAGTGACTGAAAAGGGTACATATCCGATGAACATCAGTGTATTTGTACCCCTCAACAGGTGGTGATCAGTGAGTAGAAGTACAAGGTAGGTGACACCCAAGGGATTCTCTATTCAATTACATGTGAATTCATGAACGTTTGTTGGTCTTTGTAGTTTTAAAATAAGACGTTTCAGAGCTGGATGCAGAAACTGTTTATATTCTGAAAGCAGATGCATGTTAATATGGCCTCCAGCTGCTGTGTTTCCTTATGAAAGTATTTACTGTGTCTACAGGCCTGCCTTTTGGGGAAATAGTCTATGGAAGAAGATTTTTTACCAGCTGGGAGCTCGGCGCAGTAGTTTGTCTAGTAATGCGCTAAATAGAGTGTTTGCCCCCTGTTAGTCATTACCTACCACTCACAAGACAATGCACAGATGGTGGGCATGGATAGTATTCATAATGTCAGCAGCGTGGGCTGGGAAGCAGCAAACTGAAACGTACCAACAGAAGCAAATTATCCATGCTAATGTGTTTTGGACACTGGCAATATTTTACAGTAATTTACAGCTCCAGAACAATGCTGGATTCCTTTCTTCCTTGTGTTCCAAATATCAGAATGCATGAAAAGGCACACACACACACACACACACACACACACACACACACACACACATACATACACACACACACACACACACACACACACACACACACACATACACGCATTCACCCATACATACTCTGACACATTTACAGGAAGAATCCCACACTCTCACACATACAGAATATAGTACATAATGAACAAGAACTGTTTACTTGCTGAATTGAAATTTCACAATATAATAAAAATATAATGTTGAATGTTTGTGTTTTATGTTTTTTTTTTTTTCTGAAATGTTGAATAGAAAAGACTTATTACTGGCAAACCTATCAGTAAAACATGCAAAATGCTGAAGGCGATCAAAATCATTTTTTTAATACTAATTTTAATTATAAAATTGTTTTGATACGCTAGTCCTGTGCCTTTTCACTGGTTTCAAATAATCTGGCCTCTAGGAGGATGTCAGATCTTTCAGAATGCAGTAGATGAATCTGTAGACGACATGGCTAAAGTAGCCGCTATAATAAAATGAATATGCAGAATTCGTCTTTTTACAAGTTAAGATATTTATATCTTATTTATATGTAAATAAATAAAACAGGTTGATAGAGTACAAAGACTAAAGTGCCAGTCCTAACAGTTCATATGTGCACTTTTAGTTGCAACAGCATCCCGCTTTGAATTCACAGCTTTTAAGAAGTCATGAAAAAGCAATGCATTTACATACTGTCCCCACCCGCTCAGCCCAGACTGCTTTTTGAAAGAGACAAAATATAGAACAGCTAATTAGAACAGAGGTCTTTCATAAGTCTTAAATACACAGTAACAACAACCGAACTACTACAGACTCTCTTTAAGACTTTAATTTGACATTTTTGCCAAAGGAAACCAAGCTTCAGATGTCACAACAAGAATGAATGAAAGTGTTGTTCATTTTTACTCTTTTTTACATTTATCTATCTTAAATTGGAAAAAAATAGTAAAATGTGTATCCCTTTATAACCATACCATTAGATGTACACATATATGTTCACACATACATATATGTATATATATAAATGGTCAGTTAGTCAAACTTAAATTCAGAACCATTCAAAGTACCCATGTCAGTTTGACAAAAAGATCCAATCTCTGATTATGTGTAAAATAGTTATAAACTTTTAACTATTTGCAGTCTCTGTAGCGA
>JBBIGA010000146.1:8431177-8445695 GCA_037576975.1 Alestes dentex
TCCCATTACTTGAATCTCATCATTTGTGGACCATATCTTCCACGTCTCATTGGGTCGGGTCTAGTGGACACTTGTTGGTTGGATGGGAGAGGCGTATAGGACTCTAAACAAAAGGCATCGTGTCAGAGGGCAGGATTACACCGGGCCGAGTTAGGGATAATTTACTGCTCCCTCATGCTAGAGCGCCCTAACAGCACCGCTTAATCAGGCCTGAGCCCTATTGTTAAGAAACACACTGCAGTGAAACTCACCTACATCTGTGCTCTTACTTTATACCTTTACAGCAGTTTTCTCTCTGTTGATCCTCTTACTTCTTTTGTTTCACAAGACTTTTTTTTCGAGCAGGCCACTACATGAATAAGACTTTCCAATTAATTTTTATGCTGGCTTTAAAATCAGGAAATCATTTTTCTGTTTAGAATCAGTAAAACAAAAATATAACCCAAAACTGGAACACAGTGCTGCACTTTAAATAATCAAGTAAAATATCTTTTAATTCAGATTGTGCCGAAATGAAACTGACTTGGCAAAGTTCACGCTCTGTTCAGATTTAATCACGGTATGTAGAGCTGTAAGTAAAAGGGAGCTGATCTCTGTTCTTATCACCAGCACAGTGAACGAAACAGAGACTCACATCAAACCTCTCAGTCAGTTTACTTAACTTTTTTTACCTCACTTTAAATTACTTTAATCATAACTCTTTAATTATGCAGAAAATTTAAAAAATCAATGGAATTTTCTTTTTAATGTTCAGTGTGTGCATATGACTGTATATCCTGATCAGCCACAGCATTAAAAGTGAATAACATTGATTAACTTGTTACGGTGGCACCTGTTAAGGGGTGGGATGTATTAAGAAGCAAGTAAACTGTCAGCGTTTTAAGTAGACGTGTCGGGAAAAGGAAAAATGGGCCAGTGTAAGGATCTGAGTGACTTTGACAGGAGCCAATTTGTGATGTTTAAACAACTGAGTCAGAGCATCTCCAAAAGTGCAGGTCTTGGGGGGTGTTGTTGGTATGTCGTGGTTAGGTATGTTCCAAAGTGGTACAAGAAAAGACAACCAGTGAACCAGCAAACCTCGTAGACACCCAAGGACCACTGATGAAGATGCTTTGGTGGAGACAAGCCCATCTGGTCTGATCCCACAGAAGAGCTACTGTTGCACAAATTGCTGAAAAATTTCATGCTGGCTGTAATAGGACACACTGCACACAGTGTTACGAAGCTGTGTAGTGTTCAGCGTGCCCATACTGACCCCTATCCACTGCCAAAAGCACCTACAATGGGAGAATCAGGACCATAGAGCAACGGAAGAAAGTGAAGTGAACATTTGTCATACCAGAACACACTAGATCACACTGTGTGAACAGGGAGAAATTCTTTCTCTGCATGTAACCCATTCACCAAGTGATGCAGCAGGCAGCCAGGAACACAACACCCGGGGAGCAGTGTGTGGGGATAGTTCCTTGCTCAAGGGTACCTCAGAGGTCCCACTAGCAGAGCTGGGATTCAAACCCACGACCTTCTGATCACAAGGTTAACTGCCTAACCACTAGGCCACCAGTTGCTTTGACATCACTGGGATGGGCTGGTATGTGGGTTGCTAAACATTGCTGTAGACCAAGTACACCCCTTCATGGCAACAATATTCCCTACTAGCAGTGGCTTCTTTCAGCATCGTAATGCGTTCAGACACACTGCAAAAATTATTCAGGAATGGTTTGAAAAACATGACCAAGAGTTCAAGATGCTGACTCAGCCTCCAAATTCCCCAGATCTCAACCCGATCCATCATCTTTGGGCTATGCTGGGCAAACTAATCTGATCCACAGAGACTCCACCTTATAATTTACAGCATATAATTTATTTGCTTCTAACATCTTGGTGCAGATACCACCACCTTCAGAGGTCTTGTGGAGTCCATGCCTTGATGGGTCTGAACTGTTCTAGAGACACAAAGTGGACTTACACAATACTAGGCCTGTGGTTTTAATGTCATGTACGATCAGTGAATGTAATCAGTCATTGTGCGTGAATCGTACCCCCAGATTAAACCCCCGTTCGTTTCACCTCAGCAAGTTAGCAAGTTGTCTCCCTCCTGGCAAATATCACTGAGATTAATGCATAGTATAATACCATCTGGTGCTAATTCACAATGCAGAATAAGACAATAACTTAAATAAAAAAAGGTTCCTTGTAGTTCCTGGCTTGGACAAATGGTTCTATGACCAGTTTTAATAGGATTCTGCTCACTCGCACATCTCATTTAAAGAAAACTTTAGGGAACAAAAAGTGGTTCTTCCTTGGAACTACTCTGAAGAACCTTTTAAACAGCTTGTTGTAGTGTTTATTATGTTACATTTTGTTCTACTTTCAATGATAATGCAACACAAAAGTCTGTGATTTGTCAGAGTGATTTTGCGTACCAGATGCACAGTGGCTAAATTTACCCCATAACTTAAGCTAATAACCCAGGGGTGCACAGCTCTAGCCCTGGGGGAACAGAGTCCAGCACAGTGCAGCGATTTCCCTGCTTAAACACACCTAATTCATATGTAAATGTTTAGTTTAGTGAGTGTGTTTGAATTAGGGCACTATCAAATTGTGCTGGACACAGGCCCTCCAGGACTAACCTTATAAACCCGGTGCTCTTGAAGAGATCAAATTAAGCCTGAAGCTGTTTAATTTCAATACACCACCATGCACACCATTTGCAATGAGTATGAACCGAGTGAAATCATACCTCTTCTTGTGTGTTCAGTCCTCACATTCAATCTTTGATCACAATACACATTTGTCTTTTATAACTTTTAATGCCTGTATATTTTACATAAGAGTTAAACAGCGACTTTCCTTCAAAACGCACTCTTACTTTGTGACAGTGCCATGGGGACGCAGACAAAAAGTGCATATCAATAAAACTTCAAGCCCCTTGATTCTATATTCCGTTATCTGATGAGTAAACAAACCTTCAAATTAGAAATATCTAATTACCATTGCGATCAAACAATAAAAGCTTGCTAATTAAAGAGCTCGCAAGGAGCCCTGCGATGAATGTGTGGATTCTAATGAATATTTTGAGGCTTGTTTTCCTCAAAGAGGACATTTGCATTAATTAGGCAAAACAAGAGAAATTTACATTTCAGTGTGAGATCGGCACCTTTATGTTCCATCTTAAACGGAGGAGTTTTGAAGCTATTTCAGCTGCTGAGGCTGCCAGTGAGAAGTAAGTGTTCTGCATTTCAAAGGTTCCATTGAGCGTTAAAAAAAGAACGTTTCGCTGCGTTCCATTAAAGACGAGAAATGGTGGTAAAGAATCAAATAGAATGCACTTGTCAGATGCACAGAAAGGCCCTAGAGTTGTGTGCTATACTTTGCCTAATGTTCGTTGTGTTAGAAAAAGTCGGACTGTCCGGCTCTGTCTTGTCCGTAACTCTCTGTACGTTGTGGCATTATCGTTTCACATTGTGCTTCATCGTAATGCTGCTGGCGTTCCACTGTTAACAGAAGTCTGCCAGATGGCCGGGAGGTCCTGAGCTCTGTGTTTGGTGAGCTTTGCATCTAGCAGCCGAGCTTCTTCGAGTTTTCCTCTCTGTAATGTTGGGCGCAGGCCTTCAGCCCTTGCCTTATTTTAACTGTCCCCCTTTCAGAGCTCAAACCATTGTCCGGTTCCTTTTAGGCTCTTTTCAAGCTCCGTTTCAGCCTGGTAGCCTCCATTCTGCTTTGTATGTCGCCCGGTGTCTGCTTCGCCCCCACCCCAATGGGTGCACACGACCAGAAAATGAAGGCTTGCATGAGGCCTTGGCCGGGTGCGGAGCAGGGGAGAAGAGATTAATATGTAAGCTTTGCTGGGCTGAGCCGGACCCAAGGGAGGGCGCCTTTGTGCCCGGACAGGGTTACATGTAAGCGGGGAGAGAGAGACCGGACCCCTTTTTGCGCTTTCACGTCCAGAGGAGTGCTTGCTCGGCCCCATTGTGCAAGTCAATCTGAGGGAGGTTGTTTCATTAATTACACATTAGCCATTGGGCTGCAAGGTGGGAGGTAAGGCCGGGTCCGTACAGATGTGCTGGAGGTTGGAAAGAGAGAGACAGAGCAAGGGAAGAGAATAAAGAACAACCTTGATCTTCTCCAAAGGGCTTTCAAGAGTGTCTGCAGTCACAGGAGTGGAGAGATACATCTTCCCTCCTCTTCGGCCTCCTTTTCTGGCCTTTCAATTGTCTCCTCATAAGTCCCTCACAAGCGCCATTGTGTCAAGTCATTGTCTGAGATACTCTACTGCTACAACAATACTGGCTTGATAAAGCACAATGGCTCTCTCAGCCCACCAGAACCAAGCTCTCGAACTCCCACATTTTAGTGATTCAGGCTGAAAAGAGCCCAGGCTTGTAGTCTGAGAGGGTACACGAGGCATCTCCTCATTGTGCTCATTCTCTTCTGACTCGCCACCACCAGAGACCTCTGCAGCTTTATGACCTGCTTGAGATTGCTCTCACTGAGGCCAGGCCGTCCCCCTCCAGCCCCCTAGTAACCCAGTAAAACCAGTGGGAGGACTGCAACTTTACGATGGCTTGCCCAACTGCACCCCTTCAATTGTCTCCCATTAGTGTGACCCTCCCTCTGTCCCAGGAACAACTGCGAACATGGAAGACAAGGACCCCCTCATTACAGTAACAATCAGGAAGCAAGGCAGCACCCTTCTTCTGGCAACTGGACCTCGCTAAGAATTCATAGGAATCTTTAAGAGTGAGAATGCTTTGAAAGAAGTCCTGAAATCTAAAACCACTCCCAATCTTTAAAAAAAAGGGTGCCACTGTAAATAAGACATGTGAGTGTGAAGAGCCATTTAAGGTACAAAGAATCCTTACATAATGTAAACATCGAGGGGGTTTTTCCAAGAATCTTTACATTATCTTGAAATTTTAAAAAGGTTCCTTACACTTAAATTACATTTTATTTACAAGAAATAAATCATGTAGAACTGTTGGTCATTTTCACACATTTTTATCTGTGCCACCTCAAATCTGTGAGGTCTAGCATATTGTTTCCAGTTGCCTGCTGTTTCCAAAGAATCAGATTGAAAATTCTATCCATGGCCGCTATGTTTTTATGGAGATGTAAACCTCTTTTGGATCCTTGCCGCATCCTTTCAATAGCCTCCTGAGCTAAGGGTTGGCCCAGAGGTCAATCTTGGACAAACTTAGTGTGTTGGTGGTCGTGCTTCACCTTTTGCCCTCTCATGTCTGTCCCCTCTTGAGAAGGTTCTCTTTTTGAAAGACTTTCAGACATGCATTAGAAGCAAACAAACTGGAAATTTTAAGAAGAGAGAAAAAAAAACTGTAATTTCATGTCAGGGATATTATGTACTTGATATTATGTATTTGTTGTGAGAGGACATATAGTCAGGTTTTCAAAGGAGTACACAAGACCAGAGATTAGAGATCAAAGACTTGATTGGGTTTAAAGATTCTGTACCTGTTGTGTTCTGTATAAGGTCATTTTTCAGTGAGCTGATAATTGATAAGGAGCTTAAAATTCTTATAATCAATAATCAGGGGTGGAAAATGCAATTGTTCTTTGTGATTATACATACAGCACCAGGCAAAAGTCAGAGATCACCTCTTCATTCAGTAAACATCCACTTACGATGGCCATTAGTACAGTAATTCATTTTTCATCATCAGCAAAAAGCAAAAAATGACTATTGAACAGACAGTTTCACAGAACTATATATAACATTGTATACCAACTAAAATTAACATTAGTGAGTTTAGGGAAATCTGGTAAGTTTTGATTTAGAAATTTGGTGTTTTTCCTGCTTCTTGTGAACACCTCTAAAGTTCAGTCTTAGAAGTTGGTTGCATTTTCTGCTTTTTCGCCATCCAAATAATGCCAATTACAAATTCATACCTTCACCATGCTAAGATGCAGCTGGCAGCTGGTGGCCTTGTGGTTATGGAAGGTCATAGGTTTGAATCCAATGACTGCCAGTCTCACCACTGAGGTACCCTTGAGTGAAGTACTGTCCCCACATACTGCTCCCCAGTGCTGCATCACTGGTAGCCTACTGCTTCACTTGGTGAAGGTATCTTGCTCAAGGATACCTCTGAGGTGCCATTAGCAGCCTTGGGATTCGAACACACAACCTTCTTACCGCGGGGTGAACACCCCAACCACTAGGCCACCAGTTGCCCCAAATATCTCATTCTCAGGAGCGGGATCCTACAGGGAAGACCACAACCTGAACACAGCGCCTTAGACCGCTCAGCTGTTCTGACTAAAACTAGCTCACAACAACTTGGAAATGCAGGATTGAACCGTGGACCACAAACATACAAAGCATGCGCTCTATCACTGAGCTACCTCCCCTTCAGCGTGTGCACGCATACACGCACACACACACACATACATATGGAGTTGGTCCAAAACTATTTTGCTACTACAGTGGTAGAAATGTTAATCCATCCTGTCTTCTGGATCTGGTTCTGATTAGCATTCCATCTGATGTCCAGTCTAGTAATACGTCTTGGGCTGTATCTCTACCCAGGTTGATGACGAGATCAGCTGAGAAGAACACACCTGCTGTGGTGGAAACCTACTTTGTTTGGTCTAATTGTAATTTAGTTGATTTTAGTTTTTATTATATGATGTCATTTTTACAACGTTTCAAAAGGGTCTTTATAGTAGCATAGCAAATTGTAGTAATTCAGTTTTTAATGTTATTTTAATAACTTTAATCAGTATACCCATGTGCAAGACGGTCTCTAAAGATGTGAAGTTTTGATGGTGGTGGATTTGAAGTGAAAAAATAATTTTTGGAGCATTTAGGGATTAAATGCTTTTCGTACAAAAGCAAAAAGAAATGATTCACAGTTTAGCCCTCATAAACTGCTGAAAAAGTGACTTTAGCAATACAGAATTCATCTTAGCAACTGAGGAAACTGTAAAGGGGCAAGATCGGTCATAGAAGTAAAGAGTGGACAAATCAAATAAACAGAAGATTGATCTTTAATTTTTTTTGCAGTGTTTCAAATGTTTTTAATGCACTTTAATTGAGCAGTTACATTTCCGACACAAAAACGTACTTTACTCTGCATTTCCATTTAGATCTTCTTCCTACCCTGTAGTATTTTAAATGTGGTACAAAATTAAACAGGTCTTTTTTTTTTTTTTTCAACAGTGTGGTGTGATACAGACTGACATCATTATGTCTGTAAGATGGACAAAATGATGGGGTTTTGTCCTCACATTTGCCAGTTCAGCCTGTACTGTTATAAGAGAAGTGAGCAGGTGGTGATGGTCAGATTAGCATTCTCTATAAACACTGGCATACAGTCAGTGACTGGTCAACAGGGCACTAAATATAGCTAAATATGCTTTTTTTGATGGTACTTTGGCTGATAAAAATAATTCGACGGGACTTCAGCATTAGTCAATATTATCGGCCAGTATCACTGACCAATCAGAATATCATCATGGCCCTTCGATGAAATGTTGCTTGATATAAAACACTAGGTATTAAATGCTTGATATAAAATGCTTGGTATTAAATGCTTGACATAAAATGGCAGCATGTGGACACACATAGACACACACACATACACACTCACACACACACACACACACACAAACCCAGGCACAACCACACAATGTTCTCCCAGGAATTTCTTCACTCTCTGACTCTCTCCTGGAGGAGGCAGGGCGAACCTCATTAGCGCTCACTAGTCAAAGGCCATTAGCTCTTCAGGTAAAGCCGCCACTGACTGAGGAGAGGCTTAGAGCAGCATGCCGTTAAACAAACACTTATCTAATTACTGATGGAGCGGACACATAGTAGCTTTATTCTGTCTGTCTGCAGAAATGAGCACATGCACACACACACAAACACTCAAAGCTCCCCACGCAGGTGATGCTATGAGTTAATACCTATTGGATTCATTTGTTATGGGTCTCCACTAAACACAAAATACACGGATCATTTCAGAATGACACTGACTGTCAGTAAACAGAACGATTTTGTCCATTTTGTACAAATTTGATACATTTTTTATTATTTACTCATATTTAATTAATGTTTACTTTATAATACAATTAGTTTGGTTGTATTGAAGGGAAATTACAGCAGTTCACATTTCTGCCCATCAAGATCATGTAAAGAAAAAAAGAAAATTTTGAGGGGATTAGTATTTTATACTATATGATGTCTGAGACATTGTTTAATAATTTAGAGATAATGTGTGGGTTTAAAAGTAAAACACATTTATACTGGAAGTGTACATGTACAGCGCATGCACCCTTCCACTATTAATGTGTTTCAATTTTAAGACCACACATTATCTCTAAACTGTTAAACAGGCATCAGACAGTGCATTCTTAACCTTTTCATCTAGTAACTTTCTGTAAAGGAGCCTTTAGAGGCACTGAACACTATGGATGTTTGGTAATTCACATCAAACCACACTTAATTACTGTTCCCAGCTTGACAATTTAATTATGTAATTTTTTTCAATAAAATCGAAAGAATTCTTTTCTAAACACCCCCTGCAGCTGAAACTTTTTTCAAAGGCGCATCACTGGTATGTTCAACATGAACATACGTTCTCTACAGAGATCAAACTCAAACATGCAATTTTTCTGCAAGTTGTAGAACACAATCTTAATTTATTTAATGTTTAACGTACAGTTTAATGTAAAATGTGTCATACGTTTTACACAGGCTGTGTTTTAATGCTTTTTTCCTCTTTTCATTCCATGATGAATGCATTGCTTTTATAAAACAGAAAATGCAAATATAGATATTTATTGGACAGTGATCCTTTTTTAACTCTACATACTTTAATTTTTGCCATGACCAACCCATTATTCAGAAAGAAAAAAATTCATACGAGGCATTTGTGTGTGTGTGTGTGTGTGTGTGTGTGTGTGTGTGTATTTGTTTCTAGGGGGTGTTGAAAGTTGTTCAATTTGATAATGAGTGAATCATTAAAGCCTGAATAAGTAAGCGAGACACAGCTTAGCTTCTTCCAGGCTATAGGGCCTCCTTACTGTAAGGCCCATGAAAAGCCTCATGCTACACATGTCTGTATGGAGGAGTTACGTATAGGAGAATAGAGCCATTTTTCCAGGCGATAATTACCTAAGGGTAATTTAGGGATATTGAGAAGGATTAGACCTCTCCACCCACCATTACACTGCTGTAAACAGGGTGTTTCTGCCTCCCACACCCAGACACGGTGTGCTCCAGGAGGCTCGGCGGTTTTGTCAGCCCGTCAGCTAATGGAGGAAGTTAATTGTGTTGGTTGTAAGGCCACCTGTCACGCCAGCCTCATTTCCATAGTAATGGGGCGAGAGTGGCATGGACAGCATGCCTCAGCCATGATAGGGAATCGCTTACGCCTGTCTCAAAGACTGCGATGCGCCTCGCACACACATTTATTTTACAATGACAACAGTAATATCTCTGGATTAGTGTTGTATGAACTGGTGGACGACCGCTGCAGTCCAGCAGCAGTCGTGCTTGGACAGAAAAGCCTGAAATGCTGTGTTAAATGAGTCAATTCATTGACTATCACTGAAAAATATATGTCCTGAATTCATCTGATTTAATTGTGTGTTCATGAAATTACTTTTGCAAAATGATACCAGTTTGCTTGCTTTTGGCCATAATTAGAAGTGATGTAAACATTTCAATCAAATAAACTCATTTTTTATTTCAGTTTATGTTGCTTTGTAAAACACACAGCAAAACACTAAAAAGGACCCCTAAAGGGTTTGCGTATTTGGCTTGTGCATGAATGGACCATAGCTAGACACACAATGTCTAAATATTTTGGCGAGTTCAGACAATAGGAGTAGAGGATTAGAGTGGCACTTTAACAAGACAATCTGTATTAAACTCTGGGTAGCTGCTTAGCAAGGCTGTTTCCTATCTCTCGCCCTGTCTGTCAGGCCTTTCTCTTTTAACTAGCCTAGTTAACAGATGTAAGCCACCTCCACGCTTATCATGTAGATGAGCTTGCCTTCCTAACGGCTCCTTTGGCCAAAGTATGTCAGAAAACTGGTCAAACGTGTAGCCACTGACCTTTTCTTTACCTTCTTAGTTCATGTCTCTGGCCATATTAAGTGCAGTCACATCACAATATTTTAATTTAAAGACATTTGAAAAGAATTAAAAGAATTTTTGTTCTGCACCACCATTTTCTTCTGGTCTTCAACCAATCTGACTGCTTAAAATGTATGTCTTACGAAAGAGATATTCTTTTTAAAAAGGTGTATAATAAGTAAAATACAGAATAAAATAGTAATAAGAGTCATTCAAGATGGAGTGATTATCAAGGTGGGCGGGACATTAAAAACAAGAAAAGTGATACATGGTGTTAAATAACAGTTGTAAAGTAATGCAATAAATTAAAAGACAAATTAAATGCAAGACTAAAAAGATCCTTTCTGAGATTATAAAAGGTTATAAAAGTTCTACAGACTGGGGCATCCTCTGAGGCTCAGGCAGGCTATTCCACAACTGGGAAGAATAAACACTGAACGAAGCTTGTCCATGACTCTTGGTTCTAATTCTTGGAACACATTAGTCGTCTCCTCCCACTGATCTAAGAACTCTACTCAGTGATCTCCTTCTACCACCAAACCCCACCCAGCATCAGGCAAAAGCTCAGCTAGCTCAGGGACCCCCTCACACACACACGTATTTTACTGTATTAGACTTAGAAATATGTCACTATAAGAAAGAAAAGTTTATGCAGACATTTATAGTCTTTCTGTAATTGGGGGACCAGAGAGAGTTGATTCATGGAGTAAGTTGAAACATATTTAATATTAATCAAATATTAACCAATCAGAAATCAACTACATATGTGATGTCACTACTGTACACATCCACAACGCTCCTGAGATGACAGAAGAAGTCTGAAGACTTTGAAGTGACATGTTGATGCAACAAAATCCCAGGTTTTGATGTAAGCAAAGCTTCACATCTGGACCAACAGCTTGGTAAGCGCTGTGGAGCTCTCAAACTGAGGGGGGTCTATATCAGAAGCTTATCTCGATTAATCCAACGTGTAAGATATATTCTACCTTCAAACATACATGTTAGAATAGCTAGCCTCACTGGGACTGACGAAAGATTATGAAGCCAACTCACATCTCTTACACACTCCAGTAGGGCAAATATAAATTTTTAAATGAGCATTTAACTTCGTTCCACATCGTCTTCATCCTCCATCTTTCAAAAACTACCTCACACTTATGCTACATGTCTATAGCGGGTGGTGGAGGCCTAGTGGGTAGGATACTTGCCTCTGAACCAAGAGGTCATGGGTTTGAATACTACCTTCAGCAGACCTTTTACAAATAATATCTTTTACATTCTGAAATGTGTTGCATCCATCCCCAGCGTGCCCTACAGTCTTCCATGCACGGCCCTTTGCTTCGTCCCACATCTTCCAGACCTGCCGTGTAGCGAGAGGCCTTCAAAGTTTCCACATCCTTCCATGCTCTTGAACTACACGAGGCATAAGACTTCTGAACCTTTAAAGTTTGTCAGCTGTTTAGTGTCAGCGAGAGCTGCAGAGGTACAGCTGCTGGGGCTGGATTATGACATGTGGCTGTGCATTTACCTCACCAGCAGTCCACATCACCTTTCCTCTCGCTCCCCCCCCGCCACCCGTCTTTTCTTATGATGCATTTAAAATGCTAATAACCGGTTTATTATGTGCTCTATCAAATGCAAATGGTTTGTTTTACTGCTACGAAGTTGGGCCGACAGAGGCATTAGCATATCTTATGTGCTCCTCTTTAGCATGCGGCGCTGGAGTTAGCACTGTGAAACAATGTCATAAATTACATTAACAGTCACATTAGATAAACAAAGCCAAACGATGCCGCCATTACAGAGCACAGCGAGGTTGCTCGAGCAGATGATGGCGTCTGACTCTGCTAGCATATGGTGCGCCAATTCCGTCAAACCGACACCATCTCAACATTAGCTGGAAGTGTCAGGCCAGGCTGTCTTGCACCTATAATCATGTTAATAACCGTTTATGACACTGAGTGAGAAATTCCTCAAAGCGAATGGCTTTAAACCAACTCTGAAAGGCCTACTTTGGCAATTACGGCTGCGCTCCTACCTTAGCCAATAGTCTATGCATTGATAGTTATAGTAAATTGATAATTTTGTGCAATATGACACATATATCACGTTGATGGCTCATTACAAAAAGATGGATGTTTTAACTGTTGCTGGTTTTCCTAACTGTATATATAAGTAAAGCCTGTTAAGACTTTTAATAGACTATGTGAGTGATTTAGCCTACTGCTAGGCTAAGTACTTAATAAAAACTAGCATCTAATAAATTTTAGTCAATTATTCAGAGAATGATAATGACACATTTAGTCCTAGAGGGAACTATTTTTATTTGCAGGGGTTAGTGAAGCATCATGAAATGAGCTTTAGCTGTACTGACTACTGCTGTCAATAATTATTCCAAGCATTTTTATTATCCTCTGTATCTTTATCTGGGAGACTATCTGCGAGACCACCCTTCCCAGGGTGCACTTTAGAAGACACAGAAGTCCTGATCCGATGGCTACTATTCGGACTGTAATCTTTGGGGCACCATCCATCTATTTCTCTAAGCATCCATAATCCCACTTCACACCCCACCCATGCGCTGGAAGAAAAGCTCACCCTTAAACAGATGGCCTGCGGTCTACGCGGACAGGAGGCCTGCACAGGCCCCGGTCGGGGTCTAAACGGGAGGGAGGAGGCGATGCAGAGGCATATGGCCGCAGCCCTGTCCCCTGCCGACTGCTCGCTGCCCTGCGAGCTACTGCCTGCTTTCTGGCCACACACACACACACACACACACACACACACACACACACACTTTTTACTCAGTCTCTGCCTCAGTGTTTTTTAATCCGTTAGTACTGCACTGCATATTTTGTTTCTTCCCGGGTCTAAAACAACCAGTTTAAAATGTATGGATGCACATGTGAGCCCATTATCATGACTGCTTTACAATACTGTAAAAACTTACATATTACTTTAATTAGTTTAATAATATTACCAAGCAATTCTAAGTAGCAATTTAAGATGAATAGCTAAGTCATAAGCATGTAGTTTGGTGAATTAGCAGGTAAATGGGTGGGCTCACAATTTAATAACCACATTATTTTCATATTTACGTATCACTGCTGTAAGAACAAAATCTTTTATCACCCAAATGGACGTTTAAAAGGGAGGAAAATTCGTGTTAAACTTTCAGCGCAAATGAATGAAAGGATATTTACTCCGAGTTTGGACCCTTTCTATTCGTCCATTTATCGGGAACTTTTCACACACAATGTAATGGGCACAGTATATTTTTTATCTGAGATTTTGTAAGTTGGAACAGACAAAAAGTAACCTGCAGTGCCATGTATAAAAAATAACTGACATTTTAAAAATGATGTAAATCTTTTTATAATTATTATATTAAATTATATGCATTCAGTGTTTCACATTCACATGCGGCACTGCACTAAACACAGTTTAAGAGGACTAATTATGAGCTCCTTGTAAAAAAAAAAAAAGTGGACTGTAAGTGTTCTTCATGTGCACAGAAGGCCATAGCAATGGAGTCAGCATTGGAGGGGAACACTGGGTGGGCTTGAAGGGGAGGGTGGAGATTGAATTTTTTGTTGACGGGGGTGGATGGAGAAGGTGGTGTGTGATTGTCTATTATAGGATACCAGTGCTATGTTTTAATCATTATATTGGAGGGATACTAGGGGGCCGTACATTACAATTATGCTATTGCAGAAAAGCATATGGCAACATAATTTATCACAAAAATGATACATATCATTATGTCGCTCATCACTGGGGAGAAGACCTCAGTTCAGAAGATTGAACTTCTTATTGAGAGCTTATTTATTAGCAGATGAGTTAAGTCAGGATTGTTGGGTGTGTGGAAAATGTGCAGTGCGAGGTACTGGAGGACCAGTGTTGGGAATTAGTCTACTGCCACACTTTCTAGTCCAGACTTGTGTGTAGCAGATTGGCGCAGAGGATCCTCTTGCTTCCTTCCCATCTGCACCTAAAGACCCACATGCCCTGACAATGAGGTGACCATGTCTCTGCCTGCAAACAAACAGAGGGGTCGACAGAGGCGTGTATGGGGGGGCGACTGTGTAGGGGGGTGGGGGGGACACATTAACAAGCTATAATCTCAACCGCCTTATCCATAATGCATTGTCTGGGCCAATTTACATGGTGTGGAAGCCTTTAGGGAAAAAAATCCTCATCCATCACATTAGTTTATTAGCTTTCCTCCTCCCTCCTCTCCCACTCTACCCAGCCTTTCACTTTCCTTTTCTTTTTTTTTCTTTGGTCCCTATTTTGTCACGGTTGTTGTTCTGCTCAGCAACTGGCCCCATAAAAAACTCCAAACAGCTTAATTGCTGGGTTGTAAAAGATTTGCATGTTCTGGATGGAAGGGTTGGGGGGGTGGGGGGTTTGGGGGTG
>JBBIGA010000146.1:8445795-8461293 GCA_037576975.1 Alestes dentex
TGGAGGGGGATAATAAGAAGGGTGGGAGATGAGAGCAGATACCGTTTTGGGGGAGGCCAATAAAAGAAGCATCATCATCCTCATCAAGGACAAACACCCGGCTCAATTCCCCTCTGAGTCGCTCCAATCGCAACCAATTATGGGGGTCTGAGATCTGCTGGGGTCGTCGGCAGGACTGTGAGCCTGAACCCGCGCGCACCCGCTCCGTCTCCAGCGCGCGAGAGTGTCAGAAACAGTCTTTAATTACGTCCCGCACCATTAGGACACAGAAGAAAACAGCATAATGCAGACCATGCCCACCAGGACCACCTTCATAGCATCGACTCTCAGTGAAGTGCAGAATCATTATAATAACATTAACAAACTGGCTGAAGCGCGTGAACCAAACATGGTGCAACCGGCTGACACACGTCAATCATGTTCATTCAGAGCAACGTTTTTTTTTTCTATGTATTAAATTAATTCGCAGCGATGTACATATATGTATGTATGTATATACACACGTATATATGTGAATTGTCCATATTCAGTGAACAGTAATATTTTTTCTATATGCCTAAAAGAGACCGGGACAGTACTAATAGTACATAAATACAGAATAATATGACAGCTAAAGATATAAATCAAATTGCCCAGTGGGTTAAACACTTGGTGATAACAAAGTTTCTAGTTCGATCCCCCACGTTCTTCCGTTCTGTCCTTCTTCAAGACACTCATCCCTCAGTTGTCCCAGGGGGGCTGTCCCTGTAACTAATGATTGTTAAGTCGCTCTGGATAAGACTGTCTGCCAAATTCCGCTTTTACCTTTATAAATGAAAATACAAAACATAAAAATTAACAAGCCGATTATTTCTTGTTCTTTAAAAATTAGATCAGTTTTGCAGCTGTTTAAGAAGTCTTTATTATTTATTTATTTTTAATGAAAGCAACTACCACGTCTTGACTCCATCATCTTTAGGAACATCTGAAAAAAGGAGGAGGAAAAACAGACTTCTCAGCTCTGCATGACAGCTTCACTGAAGAAGGTTCTCCAGTTCTGCAGAACCTCACTTCAGACTGCTCTGAAAAAACTGCTGCGTTCCTCTATGCTGCTCCCGGCAATAATTTATTCATTTAAATTTCTTTTTTTTTATGTTCTTGACACATTTAAATCGTGTTAGTTATTTTTCTCGTAATGCTAATTATGTCTTAATATAAAATATGGACCTTCAGTAAATCGGTAAGAAATGTTGTTGTTCTTGTTTGGGAAATTTAATCCCATAAACTGGATCAGTCTAAAAAAAGACTGAATTTGGACTGAAGACTTTTGGGCCCTGTTGCAAATATACATATAAATGATGCCGTAATGCACACAAATTAATACAGTAATACAGCAGACCGAAACGTTAAAATTATTTTAAATAACCAATTCATTAGAAAAATGGAAAAAGTGTAATAACCCGTAATAATGCCACGCGAGCCTCTCCAATCAATCAATCATTCAATCAATCAATAAATGTTTCATTAAAATAAACAACTATGAATGCCTGTCTACGCTGTTTCTTTAATGTCTGATATGCCTTCACCTCAGTTTAAGCAGTTACTCATTTAATATAAATATAATGTAATTTAATTTAATATAAAGCTTGTAATTCAGATCTAAAATGAAGCAGCTGAATAAAATATTGCCTTAATAAAAGTCAAACAAAAATCTGTGATTTGAGAATTTATTCTCTCTCTGCTTTCTGTTTTTTTTTTTTTTCTGTATGGGGAAGGAAGATGCACGCATTATTATAACATAATACATTATCATAATATTCCAGTAATGTTGATGTTATAAGTGTCGACACTTTAAAAAGACTGTTTGGTTTTGTCAAAGGGTTTACAAAACCAAACAGGACTGGAGTGATTAACCACGTGTACAATTTTACACTGAAAAACTGTCAGAATTGAAGCAGCTGTTGTTGTCCCTGTGCTGCTTTAAGGACGCAGCCAGGGTGGCTGAGAGGGATGGAGGGATGGAGGGATAGGTGGATAAATGGAATAACGATTGGATGATGGTTGCACGAATGGAAGGATATATGGATGGATAGACGGATGGATAGACAGATGGATGGGTGGATGGATGGATGGATGAATTGAGGAATGGGTGGATGGATGGATGGATGGATGGACGGATGGATGATAGATTTACGAATGAAGGGATGGATGGAGGTGTGGGTGGATGGTTGCATGGATGGTGGATGGATGCATAGATGGATAAATGAATTGCTGGATGGGTGGATGGACGGGTGGATGAACTGATGGATGGATGGATGGATGGAAGTCTGCGTGCTGTTTTAGGCTGGGCTCGACACTAAACCCATCAAAGTGTCCTCGCGCGTTAATTGCTGCTCCTCCGCGGCGCGCGCTGTTCCTCTCTCATTATCATCTCCTCCGATTCTCATCCATCCATCAGGCGCGAGACGGTGGAGGGAAGGGCCTCATAATTGCAATCATATATGTGGGGTGGGGGCGGAGGGTGGGTTAGCATGCGCGCCATACTGTACCATTAGTTTCACAAATAAGTAATAATTTGCTAATGACAACATTATGTTGAGTCAGTTTAGGGGCAATTAAAGTGAGTGATATTTACATATGCCTAATGAATCAGCGCGCGTGGCAGCTCGAGGGAGCCTCATGAATATTCATCCGTGCGTCCGCCCGAGCCCCGCCGCAGTTTATAAACTGAATTATGGCTGATTTGGCCTTTTAAAAAATGAACATGGGCGCGTCTCCCTCAAGGAGCGCGCGAACAATAAAGGCTGATTATAAAAATGTTTTAGTGGTAAACTGCCGGTGAGGAGATCAAAGGCTGATTTTTATAGACTTCCCCAGCTTTCATAAAAAAGAGCCTGGGCTGTTTGGTGGAAGATGCTGTGGCCGTCTGTGCGCACCCCCACCCCCCACTCACACATACACACTCACACACACACACACACACACACACACACACCACCCTGTTGTTGGCTGGCCCACATCACTGAGGTCAGCTATATCAACCGGAGTCCAATCAGCTCGAAATAAAGACTTAATTTGCTTTTTCTCATCTGGGGACGAGCTTTCCAGCAGGTGCCCGCCCGCCTGATATCTGCACGCCAAACAAGATGTGTGGGTGGGTGTCTGTGTGTGTGTGTGTGTGTGTGTTTGTGTGTGTGTGTGTGTATGTATGTATGTGTCTGTGTGTCTGTGTGTATATGTATGTGTGTGTGTGTGTGTGTGTGTGTGTGTGTGTGTGTGTGTGTGTGAGTGTGTGTGGGGGTGTGTGTGTGTGTGTGTGTGTGTGTGTGTGTGTGTGTGTGTGTGTGTGTGTGTGTCAACTTACCTTAACTAACTAATTTCCACCAAGCCCCTGTTCGAGAGTCCCTGCCCCCCCAGCCTCCTTATGATAACTAGGTTTAGAGTTGCTAATTAGTCTTTGTTAATTGCAATATGTGTGTTTTGAACTGCTTCCATTCAATTCCCACAGTAGATTATTAATGGTAAATGCCAACACCTGCCTTATTCAGAGTAAGCTGTGACTTTGTGGCTCTTGAACTCTGCCAAACTCAACCTGTCCTGGTGGTGAGTGGACTCTCTGAGTCACTGTGGATCAGGACTGGGTGAATTCTATACCATTAAATGTCAATATCCCACACATGGCATACAATCTCAGACAAAAACTACAAAAGCAAAAACTTTCTGGGCTTAAATGGCATCTCCAGGGTGGGACCCTCAAGGGCATGTCTCGGGAGACCACCCCAATATTTAGGGAAAGCCTGAGTTTAAGAAATATGATGAAGTCAAATTTAATTGCGTTAGGTGTGTATTGTACATTTAATACTGATCTATAGTACCCAGTTGGACATAATATTGTTTGTATATTGTGGTTCTAAAATTTGCCTGGACGAGACTCTTTTTAATGACTGCTACACAATATTAAGGTTTTCAGTGATAGTCAATGACCCTGTGCTGTACTGGTACTCTGTCCTAAGAGAGAAATCTCAGAAATCTGACAAAGATTGTTTTATTCTATTTTTCCTCATAAAATGACACCAAAGGAAGCTTTACAGTAATGTGCAGAAAGCACATTTCCAGAAAGGAAAGCTATTTTTATTTCATTTTTAAATTTAGGAGATTTTGAACTGTTTGCAAACAGACGTATATATTTTCTGGGATGCACTGCAGTAGAGTATCCGGGTTCTGCAAAGTGCACAATATTTTATTAAAGACATTAAAAACAAACCACTGGACAATAAGGACACAGCTGTTTTGTGCACATTATATTCACACAATGTTCATTATCCATCAAATTTATTGCAAAACATTTGCTGAAACTGAAAAGCAATATCACAGCATGTCAAATACATCAGTGCACCTTTTTCTTTAGATGTTTTATACAAGTAATTATACATGTAAAAAAAAAAAACACTATCTGAGAAAACTTTATATTGTTTCATATTTTTTATTAACATGGATTGTTAATTGGAAGTTAATTCATGTTTTCCAGGCATTTTATAAACTGAAAGCAATTTTGAGAGAATATTAATAATGTACTAACAGTGAATTTACTAGTTAGGAAACTGATTTTGCAAAGATTAGGGCCACACATGAGGCAAATCTCAAAAGGTTCCTCACTCATTGCTTAGTGCTCTGCAGTGGTCTTAAAATAATCCCACCTTCACCCAAACAATGCATGTTGTGTCTAAACACCATTTGGGACACATGTGCGTAATTCCCTAAATATGGTGCACTATTTGGTAAAAAAGTTAAAAGTGTCGTAAGTCACAGACAGCAGAATGTAGGACGTATATTGAGATTCAGTCTGGATTATTCTAACCATGGTTAGAAGGATGTACAGGAGAACACTTTTAAATCACTGAATCACCCTCATCATATACATCAATGGTGTTTTTTGATCATGACATTCAACTGGCTTTCGTGTAAGTTTTCTACTTTTACATGTCTGTCTTCTGCTCCTGAACGAGACCCCAGTGCAGTGTGAAGCAATGCCTCCCTCTTGTGGACAATGCCTGCAATTGTGAGTTCAAGTGTAAATGACACTCCGTATGATTATTCAGAAATACAAAACCAAGTCATGTTGAATTTGTTTTACAGAATTTTTACTCCTTGTTTTAATTTTTTTATTTTTACTTGTAACTCCATAAGCTGCACTCAAATTGTAAGAACGTCAGGACTAACCTGTTATTTTGGGTGGAAGACCCCTCTCAGCTCAGCTCCACTCTCAGCAGTGATACCAGAATGGCAGTATGTGTGTGTAGTGCCGGTGTGGGTGTATATGATACACAGCATCACTGCCAGGCGCCAGCATGGTGGCCTAGATCATGAGTTCCTTCCTGCTCTTGTTTGTGTTCTATACAGAGCCTTAGAAAACTTTCATAGCTGATCAGATGTTTTGGCTGCAGGGAAAACACTAAAATCTGCAAAACAGGGGGTCTCCCGGACCAGCGTCAGGAACTTTAGCTCTGAAAGTAGGAATCTGTATACAGTGACTGGTGAGTGAATGTATAGAGTATATCAGTACTTAGTCCTTTTAAGTATACTTAGTACTTTTTTAATTGCTCCCAAGACACATGTTGCAACTACAACCAATTTAACAACTTACCAAGCCCTTCCTGAATTTAACATGTTAGAGCAAGAAAGACATTATGTGCACTGGTGTTCCAGGACCACAAAGCTCAGAATAGAAGTGCTGGGCAAGGATGTTTTTCCTTTCAATAAAGTGGCCCTTATAGTCAGAAGTGAACACACCAGGCTGTGTGAATAATATGAAACTCTTTCTTTGAACACACAGCCCTCTAATCAAAGGGGCAACTCACTAACCACCAGGCCACCAGAATTTAGACTTACTGAACTGTATTATTCTCTTTGGATTTCTCTGCAGTGTTGCAAATCACCTGCATTAAATAAAAATATAATTCACTTTAAGTGGCAATTTCACTTAGGTATTTCACTTCAGTGAGGTTGCTTTTCCAAGGAGATTATATAAGCTGTGGGGGCATGATAGCAGGGGAACCATTATAGCAGGGGCTGACATACCCCCCCCCCCACACACACACACACACTTTTAGCAAAATCATGTGTTTCGTCCCCCAACTTTTTGTTTCCCGAGACGTGCGCGCACATTCCCCCAGCTTTCAAAACAGACTGGTGGGAAGTACAGAGTCACATTTTAAAAATTCCTTCCTCTTATGTGTGGCCAACTTGCAAAAATGCTAACATCAATACACAAAAGTCACAAACATGCTGGCTATCTCTGGAAGCCCATCGTGAGACATAAAAACATTGGGAAAGGACATCATGCCCTGGCTGTCCACCTTGGTTTTCACAGTGTAGGCTTTAAGATTGGCCTTCCCTGTTAAAACAGCTGCATGAATGACGGCTATCCTCGCCTCCTCATGGTACAGTGCACCCATGTCCCTCCCCAACACCAGATCCTGGCTCTGCCCAGGCCTCCGAAAGATACTCAACCTTTCCAGCCTCCGTACAGTAAAGTGGTCAAATGGCAACAGCTCGTCCCCAGCAGAGTAGCACTTGACCAGCACCAGGTGCCGGACCTCCGAGTTGTTCAGCAGCCGTGCCACGTTGAGTGACGACGTGTACCACACAGTCAGCTGCTTGGAGTGCACCGTACTGGGTCCATGGGGCTGATGCTAGGGGGTGTTCAGAGACAGTTATTTGTGTTTGCATTTGTTCAACATCACACAAGTTCAGTGGGGTGGGGGGTATGCACAAACACTGTAAGGACAAAAGTATTGGGACGCCTGACCATTACACCAACAGGGACTTTAAGGACGATGCATTCAAATACACAGCACAGTTTTGGTGCTCACATTAATGCCTGTGGGAGTTAGGAACTCTTTAGCTATGGAATCAGCAGAGCTGCTGTCTTTCCTAAACACTCCCACTTGCCAATGAGACCACTTGCAGTTGACCGTGGAATGTCCAGCAAGGATGAAATCTCACAAACTGTGATTGCAAATGCGACATCGTATCATAGTACCACACTTTGAAGTCACTGAGTCACTGAGCTCTTCAGAATGACCCATTTTGTTTCAGAAATATTTGTCAATGGAGACGAGGCTAGGTGCTTGATTTTATACACCTGTGGCGATTAGTATGACTTAAACCTCTGAATTCGATAATTAAGAGAAGTGTCCCAATACTTTTGTCCATACTGTGTACATGCATTTTTAACATGTCAATATAGAATATTATTCTCTGAATCTGGAGTCTCCATGGGTTCATCCTGAAAAAAAAAACGTTCAGCATAGTGAGGGTTCACAAGTAAGTTCCAGACAGATGCAATGTTCTATAACTACAGTAAATGACTTCCTCAGACAATTCAGTGGACTGTGTTTGAAATAGCCTGTATACTGTGTACTACCCCATCATGCAGTATCCACAATTACTATTGTGCAACAAAATAGGGGCACGTCTAGGCTCCACCACCATCAGTGGCTGAACAAGAAATCTGCCACCTGTGCCACTTGGACCTGGGTTGGGCCTCTAACACTGGGTTAATGTTGCTCTCAGTGAAACTGAGGACACTAAGAGAGATGGTCACAGAGCATCTTCCTCCTTTCTTGTTAATCTTGCATTTAGTAACTTTAGCTCAGGGAGGCTAACTGTTGATCAGTGGAGGGTCAATGCTGTTCACTGCCAGGAAATTCCACATAAATGTACTGAAAAGGAATATTTAGCAGAGGGACGAGTCAAGTTTGGGCTACATGTTCATACCCATGCAGACCTCTAGTTTGTTTAGTCAACCTTTGCTAGTTGCTTTTTCACGTCGCATCATGGGGCGTGGTAAATTACAAAGAGACCTCAGTCTGCAGACTGGAATATTTGGCCAGAGCAGTTCGCCATCCAAATATTTTTGGTGTACCGGAGAAATTCTTGTGGGTCACATTCTGCCTACCACTTGCTTTTTTTAGGCACAGTCTGAACACATCAATTTGTTTTGGGCTAATTTAAACACAGCCATGGGGAGTACTGGGAACATAGGCATACAAAAAAAAAAATGCAGTTATAATGCTAAAAAAAACCTCTATCACCACAGTTACCATGTTGTTTTTTGATACCATAAGTACTCAGAAGTTATGTAGAATGATTTCTTGTTTTATTTAATTTTTTTAAAATACTTTTTTAGTAGTTTGCTGCAAATGTCACAAGGGTGTAGCTAAGAGGTCGCTCTGACATTATATTCAATATAGCAATTTGTAAACTACAGAACAAAGTTATAGCTGATTTGTAATCAGTCTACAGAAACTGTGACTCGACAAGGCCCAGAAGGGTTCCATGCCCTCCAGAGGGTTGGGTTATACAAGTAATGCTTCATTTGTTTTGTAAAATGCAGTTACCTTTACTTGTCACCCATCAGGCAATAGATATTTGCTTACATTTGCAACAGGGTTGCATTGTATACATAATAGGGGACAATGTTGGGGAATCCAAACCTGACACAAGAGAAAGGGGCGCAGTCTCAGAGTTTAGTATTCAGCCTCATTAAACACACCTAATTCAGCGCATGGGGTAATTAGTGTTAGAAGAGGAAAAATGCATTTCTGCAAATCCGTGGACCAGAAGGAACCCAGTTTGATACTCATGAAGGATTAGCCCTGTCATCAGGAGACTCTCCGTGAGAAAACTGGGTCCAAAAAAAAGATACCAAAATAGATCATACTAGCTTTCTAACTGACTAACTAAAAAGCACATCAATGCAAAATACTTCATATACACTCACTGCCCATTTTCGACATGGTAGTGTGAGGTTAATACGTGAGCATGTACATTTGTGTTTGTGTGTGTGTGTGTGTGTGTGTGTGTGTGTGTGTGTGCAAGAGATAGAAAAAGAGACAGAGAGAGAGAGATCATATAGATGCATGTTGTAGTTTACAATGACAGACTGTAGTTAATCTTGTTCTTAAATGTTTTGTTAGCACCCTTCATCAGGACCCCCACAGGACCCCCAGAAGGTATTAATTGGATGGTGGATCATTCTTAGCACAGCAGCAACATGGACGTCATACAAACACGCCCTCCATAGAGTGTATCAGGCAGGAGGGAGCAACACTCCTTGAAGCTCCCAGCTGTAAATGCACCTTAAAAGAATGCTCATGTGCAACTTTTAGCCTGCACACGAGGTCACAGAGAACCTCAGGAATGGACATTTGTGTAACATGTTCAACTGAAAAATTAAACGGAAACTAAATTAAAATCAATTATTTGTGCAACTCCAAAAAAGGCTTTGTGTGTGGGAGGGCCCGTACCTGCTGCAGGACAGAGAGTGGACGGTCAGAGCAAACACATTCACTGGAGTTGATGACACCACATGCCACCAGGTCCTGTGTGCACACGCAGAAGAGGAGACTGTGCTCGCGCACGTAGGCCAGTGTGAACTCTCCATGCAAGAGCGCTGGCATGACCAGACACAGGACACTGTAGAGTGCCACGTAGCTCATGTCGCCAAAAAGGGTCATCCTCACAGGGCAGCACCGAGAACAAAATCTATGGTCATCTGGACTGGTCCAGCTGTGTGTCAGCAGAGATACGGATCTGGCTTTGAGAAGGGGGGGGAGAAGCCAAATATGATGAATGTGTCTTCGAAGAAACCTTGACTGGCTTACTTTCAGCTTTGGGTGTGTTGTTTTGCTTGCATGTTTCTCTGAAGAGTTGTGTGAACGCACCATCAAAAAAGTCTCAGCCTTATACTTTGAAGCATGGCCTGCTTTCAGCAGCACCTTGGACAGCTGGACAGGGCAACACTGGCCTGACAGCCTTGTTACCACAGTGTTCAGGGGCACTTCTGCAAACGAGAACATGGAACGGTATGAGTTCTCAGAACCACGGGAAAAGTTCAGATAGTGTGGTCACAAAGCTTGCTAAAGGGAACAAATCAGATTATAATGCGCCTCCTCTTGTTTTTCTGCATGGTTATATACTTTAAAAGCTCCCCAAAAAAACGAAATTAATGACTTCCAGTTGTGTCTTTATTGCTCACAGAAGACCTTTAGCCCCGGACATAGAGGTGGAACACCATTGCTGTTCAGTTCTGGCTGGTTCTGGGGGACTGGGGAACTCACCCGACTCCTTTTACAAGCAGAATTCACACAGCACGTCTTCCATTTCTTGACTCACTAGGGTGTGTTCCCCTTTGTGCTTTCTGTCCCTATCTCTCCCCCACATTTACACACACACACACACACCCTGGCTGTTTTTCTTTTCTCTCTCTGCGATATCCAGATCTTCAGTGCTGGAGCAAAGCCTTGCAAAAGTGGGAACATCCTTGGTCAAATCACACATTTTATTGGTTTTCGAAATGAAAGCTCATTAAACAAGCTTAAATACGTACACATTTATTGTACAGTTTCTATTTACTTGCTGAGTTCAAACAACTGTAAAATGAATAAGCTAAATAGAAATTGTGCCATAACTTTTGCCCAGGATACATCTTTTCAGATGTGTTCAATTCAGTAAATAAACAGTAATTTTGTGATACAGTGTGCAGAAGTGTATGCACTGTAGAGGATGGGTTCTTATTTTCGAGTAGAAACGTCTTTTGACCCAAGGCACCCAAAAATTTGCATAGAACTGTATATCCAGCAATGTTGTAACAACACAGACGACTTACGATTCAGTTGTGGCACAATTTACTAATGAAACTACAGCTGGAAGGCAGGAGGGGGATATCTGAAAAAAAAAACGTGTTGGACTGGGTCATTGACTGGCACTGGTTCAACACTGTAAACAGTGACATCAAATAGCACACGTCATTGGGTGCTTTTTCTCCACACGGCATTGTCACATTTCCAAACTGTGGTGTCACATTTCAGTGCAATGTTACACCCTTTTTTGTTCCGACAGTGATATATAAAACAATGTGAATATAGATGGTTCTCATGCACATACTAGAGCCCATATCCTGTTTTTCTTGTATTTGTGGCTGTTTCTGAGATTCACTCATGAAACTTGCGGACGTTTATACAGAGCAGTCCTAATTTATTTTCACGTCACAGTTTACCAACCTCTCTTTATCAGTTCAACAGGCAGGTGAACAGGTTTCGACATAGTGCGTTTAAGACTGATGTTTGTAGACGAGTTCTGGTTTGATTGTCCGGTCTATAGAAAAAGTCCGGGCTAAAACATTCTTTATAACTTTAGTGCAAATGGGTGGCTCTGTGTTTTCAAAGGCTGAGTACGTGGAACGAAATGAAAGGGCTCGCATTACCTTACAAAAACAGTGAATCAAAACGAACTGTTTTGCCAGATTTTTTTGCAGTATCCATATACAGACCATGCAGATCAGTGACTGAACAGCACATTTTGAAATTTTAGCAAGGTGGAAATATAAGATCTTTTTTGTTTTTTATTCGAGAAGGTGAGGAAAATTTGGTTTTCCATGATGCGGCCCCTGTGTACAGTTCCCAGTACAGTAAAAGCATTTCTCACTGCGTCACCAAAAGCAATCAAAATATCAGCATAAAAATGTAGTTAATCAGTACAACACTGTCATCTCTCTGTAAACTCTGACACTCTGACAACACTAAATATCTCCATCAAAACTATGTAGCTTTAATTAGTCTCACACAAATGTTGAAAAGAGAGTATTTATAAATGAATCATAATTAAAATCCCGGTACAACTCCTTGTGCGTACTGCACTTCATCAGCATTGAGAAAACAAGTTTTTCTATGGTATGGTCTCTTTAATGCTATAAGGATCAAGCGCTGTGCTTTCGGCATTGGCATCGAACACCAGTCCACTTCGTTCAGTTTATAAGAAGGAATTACTTGGAAGTACAATGAGGTGGACTGATGGGAAACATAATATAATCCAGCTGAACAGTCAGTAACTCTTGCGAAACACCCACACTGTGAATTTCGAGTTCACTGGAGTCTTGAAACCGCTTTGGATTAAGTACCAAACATATTCCCGTACAACACAGGACATGTTCCCTCAGTATCCAGCTGGGACTGAATACCGGCACAATCCAGTACAAACACAACAATGCCAAGCACACTCACACTTGCGCTGAGACCCTCTCGGGTGAAAGAAAAAGAAAGAAAGAAAGAGAAAGCAATAAAGCAATAAAGAAAGAAAGAACAGAAACAGATATTACCTGGTAAGAGAAAAGTCCAGCACAAGTTCTTTTCCCTGTTTGAGGATCTAAGAAACTGATGAGGAATGCGAAGCCACAGTGCACTAAGCGTCAGTGAGTCAGCACTGCTTGCCAAAGCCACAGGCCGTGTCCTCAGCATCTTGCTATGCATGACCAGTTGAGCCAAGCAGGAAAACAGTAACTACAGATGGAACTATGTGAGGCCCGTGAATGAGATCGGTGCAGATCACTCAAAACCTCACGGAATTCAAAACATCACTGAACATTATGATCAGAACACACTTAAAATGTGCTGAAAGTCACAGAGTGATTGAGGAAGTGGCTCTGGCAGGGGTGTAATGAATTATAAATAAAGAATATTCTGTTTGATTTACTTTTTGATTTTAATGTCAATGTCCAATTTTTATTTTCTTCATGGTTTTAAATAAACTTGCTTGCCGATAATCATCGAAATACTACAAATATGTAATACTATAATATTTTTTCATTTGCTTAGATGCATTACCTGAAACACTGATCTCATTATCATGAGTCTTAAAAGGCACATATTTTACATACAAGCTCTCATGCAAACAACAGTATCTTCACAAGCTGGTTTTACAAGGACAAGTGAGGATCCTACATTCTTTAGCTGTAATTTATTATAAATATAATTGTTTTTCAAGGCCTTTGGGGTTAATACTGACATTATCAGTAAGAGTTCTCTATGGGATGATAGAGGAGTGAAAAAAAAGCAGCTATTTCAGAAACTGCAAGAAAAATAAAGAGTATGGGCCCTTTAAATGCACCTTATTTTATCCATAGGTGGTGTGCTTATAGTGTAATTATACTTTAAATTATGAAAGATGCTGGTAGTGTACATCAACTGTTGTGGCAGCTGAAAGAATGCAAGCGAGATGTCAAATTGGTCATGTTTCATATCATCTTTACACTTACACTTATCTTACTATGAAACATATGTAAAAAAGGAAAGACTGTGACGATTTTACAAAGCACTGGTGACTGATTGAGAAAGTAAGTAGTTAGTCTAAAAAAAAAAGTTGATTCAAAGTTTTTTTCTCACGTGTTCAGGTTCAGTTTTATGGTTAAGAGTCCCCACCCGCAGGTTTCTAAGAAAGATTGTCATCCTGAGAGGTTGTGGGTTAACACGTGCTGTTCTCTGAAACACACAGAGCAGATCAGTGTTTCAGGTATGGAAACTCTATTACTGGGTGGAAAGCTTGAGTGTCAAACATGGTAAACCTGACTTTCATATTTACAGTTGTGCCTTATACCGTGTTGGGCTAGACCCCATATTCGTTGTCTCTATTTGTCTCCCAAGTTTCTTTGGAAAACGTCTGCCAAATGGATAAGACAAGCTAAGATAAAATAAGATAAACCTTTATTAGTCCCGCAAGTGGGAAATTAGCATTTTTACAGCAGAAAGGGGACAGAAAAAGTTAAGAGCAACAAAATAACAGATACAATAAAAAGTACAAGATGAAATAAAAAGCACGACTAATACAAAAATATATTCTGTATATATATATATATATATATATATATATAGTATATTTTTTAGTTTAGGTTCTTTGACGCCAGACGGCACATTGAGCAGCAAGCACTCTCCATCTGTTTCGATTGGCTGCGCCGCGTTTGCATCCGCGCCATGACACGTTGACCGTCTTCAGGTCCTCTTGAAAGGCCGTCGCCAGTTGATCTTCAGGCGGCCCTGTTTCCGCTTACCACTAGGTAGTACCCACATCAGAGAATCTTCACAAGCTGGTTTTACAAAGACAAGTGAGGATCTTACATTCTTTAGCTGTGATTTATAATAAATATGATGGTTTTTCAAGGCCTTTGGGGTTAACACTGACATTATCAGTAAGAGTTCTCTATGGGATGACAGAGGAGTGAAAGAAAAGAAAGCACTTTGTGTTTACAGCTATTTCAGAAACTGCAAGAAAAATAAAGAGTATGGACCCTTTACATGCACCTTATTTTATCCATAGGTGGTGGGCTTATAGTGTAATTATACTTTATATTATGAAAGATGCTTATAGTGTACATCAACTGTTGTGGCAGCTCAGGATTATAAAGAATGCATGTGAGATGTCAAATTGGTCATGTATCATATTATCTTTCACATCAGAGCTGTCTTTGCATATCTTTCGTCGGGTAGAGGTAATATATGGCCAGCCAACTTGAAAAGGCGTTCTGTGATTGTTGCCTGTAGAGTTCGTGACTTGGCTCGTTTCAAGATCACTTCATTGCGCACTTGGTCATGCCAGGTCACTCGGAGAATTAGTCGTAGACAGCGCTGGTGAAATGTGTTTAGCCTCCTGTCTGTCCTGGCTGTGCCATTCCATGTCTTGCTTGCGTACAACACTTTCGGCAGTACGATACTGGTGTACAAGCGCAGCTTGATCTTCATGGTGATGGACAAGGATGACCAGATTTGACACATCCACTGGAACACTGCAGCTCCTTTCCCGATCCAGCAGTTCACGTTGAGTAACGAATCTCCACCGTTGGCCAGTATGCCGCCCAGGTTGGTTGACTGGGCTGGTGTTGCTGTCCATTCTCATAACCTTCGTCTTGCTGGTGTTAATTCTTAGCCTGATCTTTTCTGCATTTGCTTGCAAACATGAGGTCAACTGAGCGATGTCATCAGCAAAGTCCAGGTCCTTCAATCTCAACTGGTCTCTCCACTGAATTCCTTGTCCGGGTCCTTCGGATACATGCTTCAGGATGAAATCAATTGCCAGCAGGAATAGCAGCAGGGAGAGAATACATCCCCGTCGGGGATGATGTCAAAGAACTCAGTTGTACCGGATTTAGTCCATACACAGCATCTGGAGTTAGCATATAGAGCCTTGAAGGCAGCTAGAAAGCTCGCTGGGATGCCGCATGAGTGGCCGATGTTCCATAACAAATGCCTGTGTACACTGTCAAATGCCTTTTGGTAGTTGATGAAGTTGACCACCAACGATTGCTGCAGTTCAGCGGACTGTAGCAGGATGTTACGCAGCATAAAGATCTGTTCAGTGCTTGACCGGTAGCTACGGAAGCCTGCTTGCTCCTCTCGGAGGAGTCTATCAACAGCTCCGCGGAGTCGACGTTGTGCAGTATACTTTACCTGGGACTGATAGCAGTGTGATGCCATGCCAGTTATTGCAGTCAGCCAAGTTGCCTTTCATCGGAAGTTTGGCTATGACACCACGTTGCCACTCAAGGGGGTACTTGTCCAGCCTCCCAACGGTGGTTCATCAACCTGGTCAACGCCGCAGTCACGGGTTCGTCACCGAACTTTGCAATTCTGGTACTGTTGTGCTGGACTCTTTTAGTTTTTCTATTGCATATATGTGTGTATATATATA
>JBBIGA010000146.1:8461393-8491418 GCA_037576975.1 Alestes dentex
GTTGATGTAGTGAAATAGGATATTGTTCAGTGGTATCGGTGCATGGTATCGGCAGTTCACGTACGAATACGAGTATTATAACGAAGTATCGGCCCGATACCCGATACTGGTATCGGTATCGGTGCAACCCTATTATGAATCGCTGTTTAAGTTCTTTGAGATGTTTTGCTGGTGTACCTACACTTGTCTAAATCTGAATGGAAACTTGACAGAAAGCTTTGGAGAAAACTATGCACAAAGGGTCATGGGACCAGTCCCAGATGATTACTGCTGCTTTCATGCTCTCAAGCCAAGCACTTAACAATAGCAGGGGATTACTGAGTTCAAACGCAGCACTAAGCTACAACACAAGTGTTGTTATAATGCCACTGAAGTTGTCAACACCTGGGTTATTAGGTAGATTTGGTTTACCATTCTGTATCCTGGTGATACGGACTCAGACTGGGTGGAATAGTGTTTTGTGTCATTTTACCAAACTCCATGCTTGCAGTACAACCCTTTTTGAAACTTTGTATTGTAGTCATGACATCACTGAAAAACTCCCTAAAGAGAATGGAGAGCCGTTAGTTTTTTTTCCTTGATAATACATCAGAGTTGAAAATCAACACAGTCCATGTTGCTCCTTTAATATATTGACTTCGCTGTCCTTTCTTTGAAATCCCTGAGGAGTTTTAGTGATCAACAGAAGTTTCAGTGTGTCTTGTGTCCTCCTCTGTTCACCAGCAGAATGGTCCTCTGGGTATAATCATTGCGTCAGATAGTCCCCTGTATTTAGTTACCTTTCTAAGAGACTGGCGTCAAGAGGCCTCTGTAATGTAACCTAATATGCAAGCAGCGTGGTCTCTCTAGTATCTGCGTGTCTCTGTTGAGTTTCTTGTTGTTTTTGCCTGGACAGCGCTGATTCAAATGACCTTTCGTGACTGATGTGTTTCATTGTTTTGAAAGAAAGTACTTCAACAAACTTGTGATGATTTTCCATCTGTGCATTTTTGGATCTGCCTCTATCAGTCTAACACAGGAGTGCCCCAGTATCCTCCTTGTGTGTGAATACAGTAAGGCTGGGCCGAATAGCATTTTTAGGCTTTATATTCTTCAACATAATTCTCTTTAAATTCTTTTTTTCAGTATGTTTGTTATAGTTAGTTTTTTAAAAATTAAAATGTTCCTTTTTTTGTAGTTTTAGACATCACGTACTACAAAGATGCAGAGAGGAACATTACCTTATGCCACAAGTCAATGTTCTGTCAGGCAAAGAGATGACTCTGCTGGATTTTTGCATACTTAGGTAGCAGCAGTGATACAGAAAAAAGTTCAAGAATTACACTTCATATCTTAGTGACATAAGTGTCAGTTTTCCATTCCACCTTAAAAAGTGCAGCATTAGCTTCATAAATTCCATTGTGAGTGCAGTAGGCAAGCAATTTAGCAAGTTATTTCAGAGTTATGTTAAATTTGTGATGAGCTGTGCTGCTATTTGTTTGGTTTTATTTGTCAACTCTGTGTGTAACTCAAAATTAAATGCAATAACTTGAATTTCAAAGTGTAAAGTGTCCATTTGTCATATGTGAACACCCCACAACACACAGTATGAACAGCAAAAATTTCTACCTCTGCCTTTAAACCCATTCACCAAGTGAAGCAGCGGGCAGCCAGGAACACAGCACCTGGGGAGCAGCGTGTAGGGATGGTACCTTGGTCAGGGGTACCTCCGTGCTGCCACTGGCAGTCCTGGGATTCAAACCCACAACCTTCTGAGCACAGGGCCAACTCCCTAACCGCTAGGCCACCAGCTGTTGTTTGTTTAGATGTTGTCATTTTACGAACTTAACTTTTCATGCTTTAAACTTTCAGAGAAAGGGCTGAGAGGTTTGTCTGTAGTTTATGTTATCTTGGTATGACATTTTTTTTCATTTTTTATTTTTAACATGTCCTATAATAAATGCCAATGTTTACTTAAAACAGCATTAAACTCTGAAAAATGATGTAGCACATAGTGTTGTTCCCCCCTGTCTAATTTGGAGTGGGTCTATATTTGGTCATTCTCTGACTGACAGGACGCTGTGTTGATGGACAGTCTTTTTACGAGTGATGAGTTCAGCTGCTTAGGCTGGTCAACCTGGGTTACTGCTTTGTAGTGTTTTTTTTTTTGTTGTTGTAGGCACCATGTGTTCTTCTTATGCTCATCTCGAAGTCAGTGGCAGAACTAAGAAACCAT
Organism: Alestes dentex; assembly: GCA_037576975.1. Lineage (NCBI taxonomy): Eukaryota > Metazoa > Chordata > Actinopteri > Characiformes > Alestidae > Alestes > Alestes dentex. The sequence continues at coordinate 8,463,609 of JBBIGA010000146.1, forward strand.
GCCATGTGAACCACACCCGACATGTGGGTAGACCGCTTGGTCCTTTGATGGTTGACCCTAAATATTCAAGGACTCCAGCCTAAATGATTTTTTGTAGCGTCTATGCCCTCTTATTAGTACTCAGTGCTCCTGGTCTGTTTGACAGGACTATCAACACTGGTTGTATAAAATAAGAACTACGATTACTGAATAATTTAACAGCACATTCTTTTCTTGTGACAAACACAGGCAAGACCTCAAGCAACCCGACTACAAGAGAAGTCAGCGAGAACACAAACCTGCAGGTTCTCCTGCCAAGGTTTCAGCCATGCTGGAAGAGGACATGGAGGTGGCCATCAAGGTGGTGGTCGTGGGTAACGGCGCTGTCGGGAAGTCAAGTATGATCCAGAGATACTGCAAAGGCATCTTTACCAAGGACTACAAAAAGACCATTGGCGTGGATTTCCTTGAAAGACAAATAGTGTAAGTATGCCTCTGCTCTGTCTGCACATTCATGATGCTCTTAAATCAGTTTTTATGGTCTCCACTTTGCAACCTCATTACTCACCAAACTGCTTGTGTTTCCAGTCTACCCTGCCATTTGTTTGGATCACTTTTGGATATATGGACGTATAATCATACTGTGATAAGTCCAGCAACTGCAGAAAGGCTTTCTCTCATTGCATTTTTGAAGAACTTTTATCTGAATCTACTTTTGTCTCTTGGGGCTTCTGTTGTGTCGCCTCTTGGCAAATTACACCCCACAACTTCACAAATTATGTTTTAAGCTTTCCAGATGGATATTTAAAGTGAGTCAGTCTTGAACTGAAGTCAGGAATTTCAAAAAGCAAAGCAAAACGTTATTGCTGCATTGCTTAATGGTTAACTCCCATGTGTTTTATACCATGCAACAAAAGAGCTGAAATATTTATTGGACAGAACGTTATTACACTCACTTGGACATGGTGTTTTGTTTGGATTAAAGTTTAGCTTTACCATTCAGAAAGTATTATATTAATCCCACAATTAAGACATGAATGTAGCAAGAATTTTAATTTTTTTTGAGGAATGAGACTGTCTCATATGTACACCATCTGAACGGATGTGTTTTTCCACTCGCGTGGTTAGAACAAGTTGAACTGTGCTTAAGCATTCAGCCTGAAATCGAAAACCACAAAGGACGAAAAGTATTTTCAATTCCAGCCATCATTCCTGGATCCAAGGAATTTACAACGCCAGCACCATGTGTTACAAAATACTGTGGATTGCAGGAATGTAGAGGAACGGGACCATTTATGTGACGAAGTTTGTTTGAGTGCATCTGCTGCTGTTGAATGATTTATTCATTTACTATTTAATAAGTCACATTTGAGCATTTTGTCGCTGTGATTATTAATGAATTGCATTCATTTTATTTGAGCAGGCTGCCAGTTATATTTCTGCAGAATGCACTGCATTCCATATTCTGTAATTCTCCCTGTTATACTGCAACTGACAGCTGCAGTCTTTTTAAATACTTCTTTTAATATTTCACTGTTCATGGGTAATCTTGCGTACTGTCTCATGCGGTTGTTTAGGCTTTAATTTGCTGTTTCATTTACCTTTATATTGTCTGTGTTTCAGAGTGAATGATGAGGACGTACGGTTGATGTTGTGGGACACTGCTGGTCAGGAGGAGTTTGATGCCATCACTAAAGCTTATTACAGAGGTGAGATAAGCTGCGGTAAAGCTTCTCCCTGCCTTTCAGGACTGAATGCTGTGGATCTGCTGACAAATAATGTTAAGAATGCAGAGTAAAAGTGGACAGCATTCCCTGTGAATTTGTCAAGGTCAGAAATGTTCCTTGAGAAAACTGGGAAACTGCTCCTGACAGATTAGAATGTTTCAGATAAAGTTTTCAGTGGGCAAAAACAAAGTTGTTTTGTCACTTTCATTTTCACTGTTGTCACAAGTGGTTTGTTACTTAAAATGCCTTTTTACTAAAATAGCTGTAAAAATTATGTCAGAGGAAGTACTGTCAGTTCACACATCAAATCATCAGATATAAATGATACATGAACATTCTGTATCCGTGTTATTTAGCTTTAAATACTTAATGGCTGAGGTTAAAGTTTAAGTTTAAGTTCTTTTCCCCCAGCTGTGACATGTAAAATACATCTCAGTTGTCTGAACTGAACTGAGTTTTTACTGGGTCTTTACTGGGGTGTAAGTTGCGCCTGTCACAAGCAGATGCATGTTTAGGAAAAGGTGCTGTAGTGATGGTTAGATTTGTGTGAAGCCTGAGTCCTTGTTGATATATATATACACAGCCTTGTAAGGAATAAGTACGATGAAAACTGTACTGCTGTGGAAGCAGCCTAGTAGCCGAGCAGGGTGGTAGCAGCCTTGTGGGTAAAACACTTGTCACATGAACAGCCCCGCTCTTTCTACCAGTGTGTCCTTGAGCATGACACTTTCCCTCAGTTGCTACAGGGGGACTGTCCCTGTAACTGGTTGTAAGTCGCTCTGGATAAGAGCTTCAGTCAAATGCCCCCTTTACCTTTACCTGTTTAGGCTAAAGCTTGATGTGAAGACGTTGTGAGACATGGTACAAAAATAGATCCTGAAAAAAAACGATTTAATGGCTCCTGAATTTGATGGATAGCCACTCTAAGTTGTTCTGGCACCAAGGCTGCCCCTTGTACTTGTTGGAAATTGTAATGTGGATGTTTTTTGCTTGTTTGTGCTTTGAGGGAGGAGTATTTGTTTTTTTTTCCCCCTGAAATTGGTATCAGTGGTCTATATTTTTTCCTATACGATTTTTCTGAGATATTGTAACTTAAATAAAAGGTTCTACATAGATATTGCTTTATTGTTGTTGTTGTTATATGGAAGTCATTGCCAGTTTTTTCCTACTTGTGGTGTTTAGTCTCCTTGACCAAACATGAGGTCTATACAGTGCATGCTGATAGGATTATGTTTGTGTGGTATCTGCAGGTGCCCAGGCCTGCGTGCTGGTCTTTTCCACGACAGACAGAGAGTCATTCGAAGCCATCAGCAGCTGGAGGGAGAAAGTGGAGATGGAGGTCGGAGACATTCCTACTGTTCTGGTGCAAAACAAAATTGACCTGCTGGATGATACAGTGATTAAAAAGTAAGACTGTCTATGAACAAAGGATGGCAGAATACTGTGATACAGCTCTTTTTCATTTTTTTTGCACTTTTATAACACTGATCTTAATTTCTGCAGTGAGGAAGCGGAGGGTCTTGCCAAGAAGCTAAAATTAAGATTTTATCGGGCTTCTGTGAAAGAGGATCTCAATGTCAACGAAGGTGTGTAGCTTTGCGATGGTGACCCAGCAGTTACTCACTTTATGCCGTCACAACGTATGGTTGGACGAGCGAGCGTTAGATTTGTGCCATATACCCTACTGTCTGCAGATAATTACCTTGCGTATTGAGATTATTATTATGTCCAGTAGTTTAGAACTGAGTTTGACATCCCTGCTATATATGAAGAGTTAATTTAAAGGGACAGTTCAACCAAACATGCACACAAATGCCTATATTCACAAAGGCTTGTCTTCAGAATTATGTGAGGTTGTGTTATGTGTGTGTTTCTGTGCTTGTGCACACATCTGTTATGGCATACAATTGTGTTTTAATCAGGTAAAGCTTAAAATCATGAACGAAAACACAAAAGGCTAGCTATGGTAATAGTGCTAGCTTACTAAAAGGAATCTAGTAGTTTCTGAAAAATGTCGAAAAATGTAGGTTCTAAGCTGTTCTGTCCTCGCATATATAATTTACATTATTTGCTGTCAACGACTCCAGTCGAATCAAGTAAAGCTTAAAATCATGAATGAACAGCAACACAAAAGTCTAGCTAAATGGTAATTGTGCTAGCTTACTAAAAGGATCCTAGTAGTTTAAGTTTATTTGAATTCTAAACTGTCCATATATATTTTACATTATTTTCTGTCACCGATTCCAGTTTTCTGAAACCAAAGGTTAAAGTAAATTTTTTTTTTTTGCAGTTAAAAAAAACACCCTACAGTGAGTAGAAGCTAGTGTTGCTGGGTAACTAGTGTTCTATCGAGCATCTTGAGCCATGTTGGTGCCTTATGGCTGACATACCTCTTCAGTTCATAAAAACTCGTTTATTATATTGATAGATGTACTGTCATAACAAAATGCATGTGATTGTACTTTATGTCTTGCAGTTTTTAAATACCTTGCCGAAAAATATCTACAGCGACTCAAACAACAGACTGCTGAGGATTCAGAAGTTGTTCACACATCAAGCAATAAAATAGGTGAGTTCACATTAAGGCACATTTATCTGTAAAATATGCAAGCTCTGCAATTCTGCTGTTAAAATATTAAATCATTACACTTTTTCACCAGCAGTACATTCAGAGGCTTTGTCTTGATTTGTTTCAACTTGTTAAAACTTGCTTCCAGAGTAGCTGGGCTGTGACCATGTTGTAAAATAGAAAAAAAATATATCAGCATGTTTAGCCTTCTGTCTGCCTCTGAGGTTGTTTCTGAAGGAATTTCTAGGCATATTCAGAGCAGAATTCTGTTCAGGATAAGGGTAATATTGTACTCTTGTGTACTGTTGTTGACAGCCATATTTTTGCAGTAATCTTACATTTCACTTGATCCGCTTGTTACTTTGATCAACTATTTGAAACATTATTGGCATTTCAACAAAATTAGAACAATAAAAAAATATTTTTAGTTTTCTTTGTTTCATACACATGAAAGTTATACGCATTGATTTGAAAATACTGGAAATGATCTTTTTTTTTTCTCAGAGAAACATAAAGGAAAAGTCTGGCAAAAATGTGTCCAGATTTTGCTTCCTTAGTTTAGAACTGTAGCTGCAAGGATAATGCTGTTAAAAACACTAGAAGTCAATAGTCACCTCAGTCTTCTTCATAAATACAGCCCCAGACCTTATCTTAACCCACTCTATCTGCATTCAGCTCTTAATTCAGACTTGTCATTGTGGTTTAGCAGTATGACTTGCTGTGAGTGAACTAATTAACATAACCTCCAAAAGGCCCAGGATTGGTATTCAGAAAGCCTTCATAAGGAAAGAGTTATTGCTCATAGTAAGTCATATTGTGTCCTGAAACTCATTTGCAAGTCTTTGCCATCTGGATGTGGTTTGACTGGGCTGAGAGGGGTTTTGGGTGTGTATTTACGGAATGTCAGATGTAGGTGACCACTTAACTTTAAGTGCTTGCTGGCAACGCTAGCCTCAAATCTCCCGTTCTAAACGGAAGCAGAATTTGGACTCCGAGCACGTTTTGGCTACATTTCATGTCTTTGGAAACTGTCTCAATTTGTTTTTTAGCCAAACCATTCCTTTAATCACACTTGACTCCCATTAATCCCATTAAAACTGAGCAGTCGAACATGTTTGGCATGTTCTTCCATGCCAAATTAACGAACAGCAATTCACAGTGACCAAGTGTTGAAATATTTTTGAGTAATTTAAATTATCCCGAACAAAAGCCCAGTAAAGCCTGAATGGTACATCACTGTAAGAACACATGATGATGGCAAAATCATGCCGTTATCATGTCCTCATATACTGACTTTTTTCTCCCCTTCCCCTTTGATTTTGCAGGTGTCTTCAACACTACCAGCGGCAACAATTCGAACCATAACTCCAGCGATCTCAACGGACGTGAGGTCATCAACCTGCGACCAAACAAGCAGAGGACGAAGAAGAATAAAATCCCGTTTGGTAGCTGCACACTTCTCTAGAGCATCTCCTCTTCTACAGCATGCCTCAACTGCCTTGTTGGGAGTGATGAGCTGCAGGTGTGGTCCAGGTGACATGGGACATCAACACTAATCAGTCAGAGAAAGGCAACATCTTTATTTTAAATGCGCTCAGGTCAGGGGTGATCTTGCTTTTAGATGAGGTTTTAACTGAAGCTCGCTTGTCCATGTACTGTGGTCGTAATAGTTGTCCCTGATTACCCGTCTCATGTCATGTGTGACCATAGCTGCAAGCTGAATGTACGGAAATGGTCGAATTATGGGAACATGCACACTCTGCTGGTTGCACCTGGTAAAGCAACCTTGCTGCAGGAAAAGTAGTAAAGTTTCACAGGAAAATCAAATTGGCAGTTTTTCCCCTCGACCCTAATGTAGTCAACTGGCCAAGACATGTCTGTTGTCTGAAATGTGCTTCTTTATTTTTCCAGTGGAGTTTTGAAGCTAGTATAATATGTCATATCTTGTGGAAAAGTCTTTTTGGGGGCAGTAGAAGAAATGTTCACTTCTATTTTGGGGATATTGAATGTATTATGTATAGAAAGCCATTGGTCGTAAAATCGGTCGTAAAACATTACAGATGTTCTTTGGGAAAATGACATTACTCCTTATGTAAAGTTCTTTTCTGGATAGTGCTGTTTATTTTCATTACTTTTTAGCTTCATGAACCCTTTATCTCTAGAGCAAATGTAAAGAAGCAAACTTCAGACACCAAACAGGCCTGGTCCAGACAGCTACGTTTGGGTCGGGGGGGGGTCACTGTGTGACGTGGATTTTTTTTTTTTTTTTGAAAAGCATTCCTTCACAAGAAGTCGCACTTCTTGATTTGTGAAACTTATAGTACATTTTAACTGACTCTTAAAGATATTAAGTATTAGATGCCCTGCTGTCTTATTGTATCGCAGCCAAAGTAGTTTCACAAAAATGTAACATGACTCACATCTGTCTTTTCACTTCGAGTTTCATGATGTTGATTCAAATCAAGAACTGCGGCTTCAACAGTGGGATCGGCGTTTCAATCTGTTTTCTTTCACAGGTTAAAAATCTAGCGAGCTAGTAAGATTGCGCCTCACTTCATGTGGTATAGAGCAGGGTATCGTTCACTAATGAGATTACTTAAAAAGCGTGTCATTTTTACTCTTTACCATTTGTGCATTTGACTGTTCATCTTTTGTGCAATATGTTTGTATTGATGGAGCTATATGATTTGTTACCACAATCCTTCCGTGAATTTAGTCGTTCATAATATGGACAAAACACATAACTTTCAATCCTTGTTCCTAAAGGTATTTTTGTAAGAGAAAATGAAGTCAGATGAATCGCTCAAAACCTTAGCATTAACACAGTGCCAAAAATGTTTTTAAACACCATGTACTTGTACGAAATGTAAATATTATTAGAAAATGTTACAATTTTTTCCAGTTTTTAAAAAAAGGCTGAAATAATTCTAGTACAGATAACCGAGAAAACACTCTACTAATAACACGATTAAATGCCCTAGACTGAAATTTTGTTGGGTTTTGTTGAATTAATTCACCTTACCAGGTTGAAGAGGCAGAGATCTGATTTTTTTTGTTTTTTTTTTTCTTTTTTTTTTTTTTTTTTGCACCCCAGTGGGACCCAAATATGTTGTTTCCATACAGATCTAAAAACGAAAATGAAATCTTTTCGAATGAGTCACACTCATATGTTGTCCTAAATCCAGTAAATCCAATAGTGGAGCCACTTGGGTTTCCATTTTAGTTTGACCTGGAAGCACATTCATCCATGGGATGCTTTTGATGTGAATGTGCTCATTAGAAAGATTGGATCTGAGCAAAAATAGGAAGGTAGCATTGAGACTTATAATGTAAACGCAGCCGAAATGCAGTTCAATCAGGTTATAAAATAGAACCACCAATTATCCAACAGATAAAATGCGGCTTATATCGCAGCTGGTCCTGACCCACGCTATAGAGCACACTGCTGCACATTTATGAGGATCGCCATATGAATTGTGATGATAATCTGTTCTCAAGCACTGACTCTGTCCAGAAATTTCACTACTATTTTGGATTGTATTTGATTATTGTCATGTAAATGAGTCTGTTTGGTGTCAGAATGGATTTTGTTACATGGAACCTAAAGTACAATCACCCTCCCATGGTCTGGCATGTCAGCATTTACATGCTATTCATTGAAGGACAGTTGTCTGGAATGTGCCAGTGAGACTGTATAGTGTGACGTTTCGTATGTGTCACTCTTATGTTGGGCTCCTTATGGACCTTCGAGTAAAAACTCATTTCTTAACTATTTTTCTTTTCGAGCAGACTTGTTATACTCAGGCTGATGAGTTACGCATATAAACCCATCGTACTTTGTCTCAACTGGACCTTTCATTTCGCAAAAACTAAAGACCACACCTAGCCTATGCAAAAATTTGGGCACCCCTGCTTGTTTTGTTGATTAAAAAAAAAAAAAAAAATTACATTTTTAAAAGTTTACATCTCATACAGGAAATACACTCGTATATGTATTTTTTTTTTCTGCAGACTCCAGTGCACAATTTTGAGTTATTTGCTAAATATTGGAAAAATATGGCTTATGACAAAACTTTTACACATTCCGCATTTTATATTTTTTCCCAATAAAGTGGTTCTTTAACTTTAACCAAACTTTAATGAAGCTCATTAGGGTGTTTTGTTTTTGTTTTTGTTTTTTTGTTTTTGTTTTAGCACACCACCAAATTAAATGGTAAAGAATTCCAGCCAGGCTCCACTGGGGGTTTTGTTAAGCACAGAGGTGGAAACAGTCTGGGGCTGTTTTTCCTCCAGTGATGAGCTTGATGAAGGGATGGGATCATGAGGGCAGAAGTGTTATACAGACATGGGATGCAAAGTCTGCAAAGAAATTGCTCAAACAGTAATCAGTGGCTTTTTAAACCGAGTCTTGGAAAAGCCTGTTTAAATAAAAGCCACATGGTTTGACACTGTTTCCTAACACAGTGCGCATTTTTAATGTGGAACAAGAGTCCAATTACGTTTTGGGACCACTGTATGTTCAGTTCAGCAACTGAACAGTAATAGTGCAGTTAAGTTCTTGCTGTAATAGAAGTGTACTTATTTTTACCATCAACAAAACACAATTTGACTGGAGTGCCCAAACTTCTGCAGACCCCTGCTCGCCCCCGTTACCACCCTTCTTTTGCAGTAGTTTCTCAAGCCGCTGTTAACGGAAGGTGTGGTCATCATATGAGACGGCTTTCGGGAATCCTTTCAAATCAGGGTCTAAACAGTTTCAAACATGAGTAAAAGTTCACTCGCGTTAACTCAGAGGTGTTCGGCGAACAGGGCAGTCCACCTTCAGCACACAAAACACATGATCAGTGTGGCTTACATTTCATTATTAAAAAAGATTCATTCATAACCTGCATGCCTTATATTTCTTTACTACATGAATGTGCATCCATGGTACTCAGCCGCAACGGCCAGCAACATGTTTACAACTGCGTTTCGCTTTGTTACCTTGCTCTCTTTGTATTTTGTAATTCTGTGTATCTAATCATGTATGGGCTTTTGCTATGAAGAGTCATGCCTAAACTACAGTGAATTCAAGGCACTTTATTTGTCAGGAAAAAAAAATAAAAAATGAACTGAGACAGAGAGCCTAACCTTGAGTATACTCATTGACATACTGGTTATATCTGCTTTATTGTCTGATCCAACTGCTAATAGTGGTTATGATTCTTTCTTCTCTTTGAGTTGTGATGCCTTTATCTGAGCTAATGTATACTTTTCAAGCGAATGTCGGCGAACATTCCTCCGCCCACCCTTGTCTGAACTCACCAGTAGTCTCCAGCAGTATCATTCCAAAAGGCGTTTCTCATCGAGAACTCATTTCCTAGCTGGTGTGTTTTATCTGCTGTCTCACTTCACATCCGTTGCCTTGTTCGGTTCTGTCTTTGGTCTGTTAGATGGTAATCAGTTTTCAATAAAGGATCTATTTTAACCTGTTGTCGTCTTCATTTAAGAATTGTCACTTTTTATTTGGGCTCAAAGAGTCACTCGGAAATCATGGGCTGGTTTCCCGGACAGGGATTAAGCCTAGTCACGGACTGCAGCGTTCTGAGTGGAGATTTTCCATTGAAAGCAAAAGCAGGGTGTAATAACGCTGAATCTCTGTCTGGGAAGCCAACCCAATGTCCACTACTGTTTAAATGCTTCAGCGTGCTTTATTTTCAACCACCTTTTTGTGTTTTACAGTGCATTAACCTGTCTATAACCATTTAATGTTTTGGTAACACAGTTCTGCTAGTCCACCGTATTTGATTAGTGTTCAACTTGCAACTAACCAGACAGTCAACATAAAATCAGGTTTTTTTCTTACTTTAATTTCTGGTAATATATTAAAAAAAAAAAACAAAAAAAAAAAAAAACAACAAACCCCACTTGTTTTCATTATATTTTTGATGGAAGCGCATTTAGAGGACTTTTGCCTCTAAATGTCTTCTGATTACAAAAGCAGGTGGAGAAAAATAACTTTAAGCAGTGATCTCATTTTTCACCTTTCCTTCCAACTTATGATCTAGAAAACATCTCATCTAGCTCAGAGACCCTCCCTGATGGTATTTTTCCACTCTGAAATACATCATTGTATGAAAGGAAAATCCATCGTAAGTTCCGAACCAACTTTACCAATGTTAAAGATTTTATGAAATCTGACACTAAACCTAACCCTGATGCTGTTGCTAATCAGCTGTTTCACCAGATCGCTTCTTAGTTGTTTGAGCATCTGTAGATAATCTATAGGATCCTAATAAAATAGTGAGTGACCAATATATCATTATATGATTAGTGTATTTGTATATACACCAATCAACCATGATATTAAAATCAGTTGTTTAATGTAGGTCCCCTTTGTGCTGCCAAAAATAGACCCAACCCATTGAGGGATGAACTGCTCAGAACACTCCACAAGACCTGCTGTTTTGGGGATTTTATAGTCATCACAGTTCTAGTCATCATGTTCGTTATCTAGTCATCACAGTTTGGCTCTTGTCAAAGTCATCAGGTCCTTAAGCTTCAGTATATTTGTCCTGTTTCCAGTACTTCAGCTTCAAGAACGAATGGTTAACTTTGAAGTGAAAGTGACCATTCTGTCATACTTGAACACACCACAGCACACAGTGTGAACAGTGTGAAATTCTTCCTCTGTATTTAACCCATCCACCAAGTTGTGTCCTGTTCTACGGTGAAGCAGCAGGCAGCCAGGAACCCAGGAACCCACGACTTCCTGATCACAAGGCAGACACCCTAACCACTAGGCCACCAGCTGCCCCACATACTGTCCTATTTTTTTAGGATATATTTGGGGCAGCTGTGCTTTTAATGTTGTGTCTGACTGATGCTAGAATATAGTAATCACACACTGGGTTCCAATATTTTTTTAATTAGCAGCAGTTTAAAAAGATGCGGTGGTGTTTCTTGGAGTGATTTGGAGGAAGCACATATGAGCCTTCACCCTGGTGGTATCGTGATTGGGGTAGTCCTAGTTAGTGGAACAGGACACAACTAAATTGGGGTGGAAATTGGAAACACCTTGTGCACTCGCCCTTCCCTGCCCCCAAAAAAGAAAACTTGACAGAAAATGACCTTGCAACAAGAGAAGGAGGAAGGCTGATTTCCAGCAAGCGCACTCAAACTCAAACTCAGGAACGTCTCAAACAGCTTAGAGGAAACGATTGTGCTGTGATTGTTTATTAAAAATCAAAAGGTGATTGCCACTCTTCATCGCAGTATCACTGAGGTAAAACCGGTGATTATCGTGTGTTAAATGACAGATAAAGGTTTCAGGAGGCACTGCACCGGGCTGTGTTAGCCAGAAGAGTCTCACTGGTACAATCAGTGCATAACTGATGTAAACAGACAAAAACTATAGTGTGTTGCAGCGTTTAACAGTGTCCTTCCTTAGATAATGTAAACTCAGCGGAGTCGATGTATGTAAGCAGTGTGATTCGCCTCACTCTGAGCTCGCTGTTACTTGGCACCAGAGATGATGGTTTTGTTCTACACCGTGATGACCAGCTTGACACCCAAATGAGGAATTTCACTCAAGCTAGACAACGGATGCCGTCTAATTAGAACCTACAGGGCACAGGACCGTACCAGTACTCTGGATATTTGATGAAGACTTTCCAAAGGAATGTTTTCATGTGTTTGCGCGTAATAATATATTATCTTCGTATACTGAGAAAGAAACCAAAGTTCTACACTAGGCACTCACAAGAAAGGGCTAAAACTATGTGAAAACTAAACTGTGTTTTCAATGGCAAATGCAGTGAAAAAATGTGGGAAGGATTAAAATTCTGTGGCGTCCAATCTTATCTGCAACGGGCTGGTATGGCTGCAGGTATTCAGTCCAACAATGCCGGTGCTCACATGATCAACTGAAGACTGAGGCCAACTGATAACAGTATAAACAGGCGAGCTTCTGCTTCTCTAGATTTAAAAATAAAACAACCTGCAGCTTCACCGGTCCTTGGATAAGACTGGATACACCTGCTTTAAAACCTGCAACAAAAAAAGTGTAGGGTCCTATACCACAGATCCTTTGATGCACACTAACTTACTGAACTGCTTTGGAATTTTCCACCTAAAATTGCTTTAGTTCTGAATAATTCATGAATTTTATAATGCACAGCTGCAAGCTCTAAAACGGTTATTTTTTTCCCCCTGGAACTAATAAATAAGACACTTTAAGACTTGCTGCACTTACTGCAAACTTGGTGTTCTGCTGTGCATCAAATATATTTGAAGTGGCAGCACTTGAGCAAGACTGTGAAAAACGGACCAAATGAAGTCCTCATAAAGTCAAGTAATAAAACGGTGGCCAAAATGACTGTGCGGGACCTTTAAAGTGGAGCACATAGTGAGCAAATACTGTGATACATGGAAGCCTGTGGCCATCCTAGTGATTAGCGAAGGCACTTGTGACACTTGTTCCTCAAACTCTGCTCCTTTCTTACTTGCCATTGGCACTGTTGGAATCATCAACCCTCTGGTTATCCATGATCTTAATGGTTCTCTCTGCATTGCCCATGTTCCTGATTAGAGTCTCAAGTCGCCGCTTGATTTTCTTCTGGTCTTCCAGCGCACAGCTGATCACGATGGTCTGGAACTTCTGGTCGATGGGAACGGGCGGGGCCTCGGTGACACAGGCGGCGTGAAGAGCCTGCAGCCTCTTTCTCGCGCCCTCCATGTCGTCGAGCACTTTAGAGGCTATCTCATCAATGATGGCCATGGCTTTCTGCACGGCGTCTTCTTGCTGGGGGTTTCGGATCGTGTCCACGGACACGTGCACCGTCAGAGCCCTGCTCATGAGCCGGTCTGCAGTCAGAGTGAGCTCCTCTTTTTCTCCTGGGTGGGTGGAGGGGGAGAGTGTGTTTTACTTCTGTTATTGTGGTACTACAGTCCTTCGAGAACTGACAATACCTTCACAGACAGAGCCTTACCATCACATATGTTTCTCATTTCCTGGCTGTTCTGAATTGACTGAATCATTTCTAGTAAGCACTCTCTCTCCTGCTCCATGGCTGTGGCTGCCTCCCTCAGGGCCTCCACCCTGAAATAAGATCCATGATCTCATCAATTTCTAGGGCTCTTACACAGCCCACCCTGAATGACATAAGACATTAGAACACATCAAGCTCACACATCAGATGACAAGAACCTTCCATATTTAATGTACACTACATTTTTCAGGGTTTGGGCAAGGCCCCTTACTTCCAGTAAAGGGCAACGTTTATAAAAACATGGTTAGATGAGTTTGGTGTGGAAGAACTTGACTGGCCTGCACAGACTCCTGACCTCAACCTCAACCAACACCTTCGGGGTGAACTGGAACGGAGATTGTGAACCAGGCCTTCTCGTCCAACATCAGTATCTGACCTCCTAAATGCTCTACAGAATAAATGGACACAAATTCCCACAGAAACTCCAAAATCCTGTGGAAAGTCTTCCAAGAGCAGTGGAAGCTGTCAGAGCTGCAAAGGGAAACCAACTCTATGTATTTGAATGCAATGTCATTAAAGTCCCTGTTTGTGTAATGGTCAGGGGTCCCAATCCTTTTGACTATGATTTCACATGAGGCCAGAAGGTTAATGGGTCAAATAGTGATCTCCCAATTCTCTCAAATGGAAGGGCAGTTACCCTTAAGCCTTTTTCGAATAGAAGACAAACACAATAGATTTCCTTCCTTCACAACAAGCAAGTTGGTGCCTCTTAGCCAGATACAGACTGAAAACCCTCACAAGGCAACACCATTTTAGCTAAACTGTTGGTCAAAATGAACGAAGCATTGAGAAAACCAGATCATTTTTTTTTTTTAACACTGCACTGTGGAAAACCATTAAGCCTGATCCCAAATTTGTGACTATTCGGTTATTCGTTTCCTTTGTAGATATTCCATTTTAAAAAATCGAAACCCTGAGATTACTTGCTGAGTCCAGCTTACCGCCCTCACAATGTAATTTATAAAACCGAAGCTGACTTAATATTTACGATTTAACCTTATGTAAATAGATAATTCTCCCACTAAACTTTTGATTATTCGCTGATCATACCGAAGCTCTGGAGCCCAAACAATGGTGACAGCCTTACAAACCATTAAATACTGATTTTCAAAGCCTCACCAAGAATAAAGATGCCGAAAAGGGCTCTTAAGAGCCACAGAAGGACCACTTTTACTTTCCTCAAGCACCTTGAATGGATGCTTTTCGTAAGTGAGATACACTATATGGACAAATGTATTGGGACGTCTGACCATTACACCAACAGGGACTTTAAGGACACTGCACTCAAAAACAAGACTTTAATATGGAGTTGGTCCCCCTTTGCAGCTATCACAGCTTTCACGCTTCTTGGAAGACTTTTTGGAGTGTTTCTAAAAATTCACTTGACTTGAGCCGAATGGATGAACACAAGTTTTTCTTGTGTTACACAGTTTCTCCCAAATGCAGAGAGGAAGGACAATCAGGGTTTTATAAATGCAGGCCCTTCATTTTAAGAGTCAAATTAAACTCTAATGTCAGTTTTGACACAAATGAGCGTATTTAATCAGATCATCATATCTAAACTTAAACCTTTAAATATGAAAAAACACTACTTAAAATTTGAACATTTTCCCACAGTATCACCTGATATCGAGCTCACTTTCTCAGTGTGGGGGTCCACATGGTGGTATGGTATAGTGAAACCACACTCATTCATGTAACTTTAGTGCACCTTGCCCTGCAAATTATATTTAGAGCCTCACAGCTCCATCTCGGCAGCTGCTGTCCTGAAGCCCAGAACAACAACTCAGCTTTACTGCTCCAACCTTTTTTTGCACCGTGGGGGTGGGGGGAGCCATTAGCAAACACAATAAAGTGCATAATATATAATCTGATTATTACATATATAATGTAAATGCAATTAGTACATGGACAAGGAGATGTTTTGTCGTTGAGTTTTTACTTTTTATTCACTAAATGCATTTTAGTCATATAAATGCAATGCACGAGTAATATAAATAATTGGGGGGGGGGGACCCTTGCCCTAGACACTTCACACATGCAGAATTAAACGAGAACACTAATTTTAGCTGTTTTCATCCACTCTTCGCTGCGCTAGAAGTGTTTTTGTAAATGAGCCCACCTCATCTCCACCTCATCCAGACTCTCCAGTAACCTCAGAGAGCGGTCCGCCATGGAGATGGTCCTGCTGAACTTGCTGGCCTTCGTGCCGTCGTTCATCTTGTTGTTTATTCTGGCCTGAGCCATCGTGCCGGGAGACCCTCGTGTTCACAGTGCGGACTCTTCTGAGCACGACCAGCTGACAGCCCACCCTCGTCCTCTCCGGCACCTTCTAGCTGTTTCCTCGACGGACAGCGCCCCTAAGGAAAGATATCCAAACATGGGGAGGAACTTCCTCAGAACAGACCCTCCTTCAAACTCACACGGAGGACTGAGGGTTGGGGGGGTGGTCTCAAACCCAGAATTTACATCAGATAAACGCAGATGTCAGCCTGCTGTGAACAGAGGAAACACCTAGAGAACATACGAGAAAAAAACAATAGTAGTAATACTACTTCTACTACTAGTAGTAGTAATAATAATAGCAAAGCATTACCTTTTTATGCTAGTTAGGTTACTTACGGTATTTCGCATTCATCTACTGCAAACACAGACTGTCCAGTCATGTCTGGTGCAGTGTTTGCTTTTTAAAATGATCTCTGGCCAAAACTTTGGCAACCAAATGTCTTGCCTAGTTTTCGGCAAAGCATATAGTGTAATAATAATAACGATAATATTTATATAACGCCTTTCTCAAACTCAGTCACTTTAGAAAACAAACGGCATTTGACGGACAGTAGTGAACAAAAACATTAAACAGTCTAAATTAACACAGTACAATAGCAGGATAAAACAGAAAGCAGGATCAAGAGGAATAACACTGAGAGAAGAGATGGTTTTCCATGTGATTGTGTGGGGCAGGTGGAAGTCTGGTGGTTAGGAAGTTGCCCCAATGCCCCTACAATAAGAAGGGTGTGGGTTAGAATCCCAGGACTGCGTGCGAGAAGCACCCCGTAGGTTCCCTGGACCAACTGCACTCTGGGCACTGCGTTGCCTGCTGCTTTCCTTGGTGAATGAGGTAAATGCAGAGAAAGAAATTCACTGCTCATACTGTGTACTGTGCTGTGCTGTGTTCATGTGGGACCACAAGGGGACACTTTACTTTAGTTGGGTTTTGAAGGAAGCAAGAGAGGAAGCCCTGTCAAGATTCTGAGGGAGAGTTTTCCATAGTTTGGGAGCCACAACACTAAAAGATCTGCCACCTACTGAAGAAACAGATGTTAGCCTGCTATGAACAGAGGACAAGCCCAGAGAACTTAATAATAATAATTGTAGTAATAATAGTAATAATAATAATCAATAAAAACAATAAACACCCAAAGCGTTATTTATTTCCTTTATTTGAACTTCTGAACACATTCACAAACAACAAACAAAAGGATCCTCGCTTTTTAAAGAACCGTGAAAAAATATACGAACACTGAATGGATTTTACTGCCTCGCTCCATCAAAACTCCTGCAGGCTTCTTTTCAGGGCTTCTTCCAGGTCTGGAATGAAAAGATTAAGTTCATTAAGTCCAATGTCTGTATTAAGAGAAATATTCTCACACCGTATGGTGATTAGCTCAAAAAGACAAACACAGTGCTAATTAGTATAAAGAATAAAGAGCACCATACTGCATCGCAAAGCATTACCTTATTGAGCTAGCTAGGTTGCTTAAAGTATTTCACATTTATCTACTGTGAATATAGACTGTAAAGTCTCGTCTGGTGCCCAGTGTTTGCTTTTTTTTAATACTATCTTTGGCTAACAAACTACTTTTAAGTTGAATTAGCCTTGTAGCTAAAGTGCAAAAATAAAGAATCAAACTGGTCACCAAACATCTTGACTACATTTGAATTTTCAGGAAACCATGGCTTTGAATTTCAAAAACTTTTAACTGGTAGACTTAATACAAATAAATATCAACATGAAAAAAAAAACAGCGTTTTTTTCTTTTTTGAACAGATGTTGGTTGGCCACATATCAGCTTTTACATTCCAAGGGAGCTGGCATGAACAGCTGTTGAGAGATAGCACACTGGATGCAAGTAGAGTCCAGTTTAATTTCCCATGTGCCATGGTGGAAAATAAATGTTTCACATTTGCTGTTTAAGGGGCATGATGAATTAAACAGTAATGGGCTATCTGAGCAGTTAAGTATTCCAGTCTCAGTCCCGGTGTAACTTTGCACGTCAAAGGTTTTCTATGTAGATCAGGAAGGGCTCGATCAAGGGTGTTGGAAAGAAACCGTGCAGAAAATCTGTGCACACTTCAGGACAGCGAGAAGGAAGTATCGTGCTTAGTCACTCACAAGACTTTTAGAATTTTAAACTAAACATTAAGCACTGAAATATTTATACCACCACACACTTACTTCCCCACTATCAATACATCTTTGTGGTTTTTTTTACACTCAGCTTAAATTTCTTGCTGTAGTGAGTAGTTCAGTGATTTGATGTAAAATGTTCTAGTGAAACGTACAAAGCTACAAACAAATAAATTAATTAATTAAAATTTAAGTGCCTGTATTTGAGTGATAGACATCGCAATCCTATGATTCTGTCACCACCACTGTAAAGAAATGAACATTTCTCTACAAGTAACCATTTCACATCAAACCACACTGAATTATTTTGTTTACATCTCAGTAATTGAATCTCATGTATATGGAAAAATCAGTAGAATTCATCTTTAAGTAAAGGTGACCAGTAGAAACAGCAATGGAGGTGGACATGATGGAAACCATTACTTCCTGAGTGATATATTTGTGATCACACCAGTACAGTGAACCAGAAAGGCTCCAAAACTGTGTCCTGTCTCAAAGTGTCCAACACCTGTGCCACTCCTACCACCTGCTGTGAGTTTACCAAGATGATTCAACATACCTATACTGGTACCACTATTCATGCATGCAAAGCTGGCAGAAACAGAAATAAAAATGGATGAAAGCCTTTATAGAAAAATTTGGGGCCAATGTACCAGCTTAGACAAACGTTGAAAATGCATACGGAGCTTCACCCACCCCTATCATATTCAGTGGGCTCCTTCGCCTCCTCTGCACTTAAAGCCAAAGCCAGTTTCATCTCCTTGTCAAAGTCATCTTAAGGGGATAAAAATGATGTATGTTAATGTATGCAAATTCTCACATTTACTTAAAATACTACAAAAAAGAACGTGAAATTTCTTTGTACATTCATGCCAGATCTACCTTGGTTCACTTTACAATCCTCAGGGTCTTCGTTAAGAACAATGCTTGAAGCAACGACGCTCTTTACCTCCTGAAACTCCTCAGCTAGAAGAAGCAGCAAGAAGTTAGGTACAGTTTTCTAAAGAATGAATAAGCAGTTAAGAGTTACCATTACAAATATTTCAGAACTTCATGAGGCAACAGCATTAATGCTCTTAGCAGGTGCACTAAAATAAATGTCTAAAAGCAGACACCAGACTTTCCCCTCATTATTTTCTTTGCCAGGTCGTAGCAAAAATCAGGAGAGCGTGGACACTCCTGATTTGATGCAGTTCTGGAGGGAAATTATAGTTTAATTACCTGTGAAACATAGCTAGATCACAGCTCTTTTACAACCTTTATATTATGTGGAGTTTTTTAACTTAAACGATTCTTTATGCTCACACATGTATTTCCCATAAATTCATTACATAAAGGTTTAAACCTGTATTTTTTTTGGACATAAAGAACATTTTTGGCAGTTTAAGTTCACCTAATAAATGCCGCACAAATGGAAAATAATCCCTACCAGAAAGAAAGCAAATTCCTATTTAGCATTGCTATGTCCATCATTAGCTTTTCCATTTGGCAATTTTTACTCAAGATTGGAGTGACGACCGCTTTATTCTAAAAACAATCTAGAAATTGAGGGCCTCACCATTCTTTTCTTCTAAGATTTCCTCTGCATTTAGAATGTTTCCGACAGGGGCTTCCTCTGAGCTCGTGCCGTTGGTTCTAGAGAACACACAGGGTTCCAGCTCGCAGTGCTGGTCATGGTAGTGCGAGTGGAAACTAGGTACATCCCTGTGACTCTCAGAACACAGCAGGCAGACAACATCAAAGCTTTTGTCCTTGCCCAGGGCCTGGTGCTTCAAGTATGTGTGCGTTTTCATCTCAGCGTAAGAGGACACCTTTGCTGTGCACTGGTGACAGACATAGTTGCATTTGCCTTCACTGGCTAGCTGCTTCATGCAGCACGTGAAGGTGGACTTCTTCTTGTCTTCGGCTTTTTGGGAGCCCATGCAGGGGCAGAGCTGGGGAGGGCTTTGGCTTGTCGTTGGCACCTCTGCGGAACTTTCTGGGTTCGTATCGGATTTGTTCTTGTCCATGCAGTAGTAATCTGTGCTGTGCAGACTAACATAGTGCGCCTGAAACTCTTGCTCGCTGTCATACAGTATGCTGTCACAGAGTCCACAGAAGTAGCGCAGGAGTAGCTGGCCATCATGCTCGTTGGCGCAGTGCCGGCGGAGAGTGGACTCCTTGAAGAACTTCTGCGGGCAGTGGCCACAGGCAAACCTCTGGAAGCTGTGGCTGTTCACATCACTGCAGTGCTTCTGGACTGCTGCTTCGGAGTCAAAGAGGTCCTCACACATTCTACACATCCACCATTCCTTGCGTTTAGGAGGAGGCGGAGTGCAAGAGGTGACCTTTGGTTTGTTCTCTGCAGTGCTAGTAGATGGTTTTGGAGAAAGACTGGGTGAGATGTTTTCTGTTGTGTCCTCTCGTTCTTCAAAATAAGTATGCCCACTGTGGGCAACACCGACATGAGCGAGGATATCTTCCATCCTCGGCATTTCTACTTTGCACCGTCTGCAATGGAACAAGAAGTTGGACAGATGAGCACCTCCATGAAATCTGCTCATGTGCAGACGGGTTATTGACGACTCACCCATCAGTTTGTCACAGACAGCACACTTGTGAAAGATTTGGTTGGCTGCTAGAAGATGCTTGTGGGCCTGATCCTCACTCAGGAAGCGCAGGCCACACTCGCAGAACCAGGCAAGGTTTAAAGTTCTGTCAGTCCCTGCTTGAGAACTTGCGCCGGAGAGTCTCTGACGCTTTGCAGGGGACCCAAAGGAGCCACTTTTCTCTCTCCTATCTCTGTGTGATGAAGCTTTGGTTGCACTAGCACGTTTACAAGGGTGACCGGCGGCATCCTTAAAACTGTGTCGGATTTCACAGTAGTTGCTGTAGCGCAGAAGTGCGTGCTCCACATCGCTGATCATCTCCACCTTGTGCTGTGTCTGTTCTCTGTGCTCCTCAATCTGCCTCCGGCGGTGAAAGATTTTGCTGCAGGAGGAGCACTGGGCCAACACTGTTATTTGCTTCATGATCTCAACTACACTTTTATCAGCTACAGCAATAGCACAGCCATGCCTGCAGTGCACACTGGGAGTGGAACCAAAAACACAAACATTTAGTTGTGTATGCTCTCATTGAATGTAATTACAACAGAATGTGTGTATAAAAAATTACTTACTTGAAGTGTGCCTTTGCTTCCATGTGTGAGGTAAGCACCTTTGAGCAAACTGTGCATTTGACACGAAATGCAACATCCTTACATAATGCAATTAGTCGGGCCTTTGTATAACGTGGAATTGGAATCGGCGCTGGTGGCGATGTCATCTCTGTAATGAAAATGAGAGAACTTAAAGGCTTCCAAAAATATTAAAAATCTTCTTATTGTACAACTGTCAACATCTTATATAGTTTCAATAAGGATGGACAAAATTGCAAAACTATAACAGGTCAAGAAAAGTTTCACTACACACCAAGTCGCAATGTTTTGAGACAAATAATACAAAAAAGAACCAGTAAAGCCACATTAAACAAATGAGTTTTATTCAACATTTTCATACTGTGCTGAACTAAATCTCATTAACTAATTTTGATCCCTATAATAAAACAGGCAGTTGGCAAGGGATCTAAGTATTTGTGACCTCAGTACACTCACAAATGCACACTGTGACAATGTGATGCAATTTACCCCTGAAACAATAAATATTCCAGCTCTAGATTGAAAAAAAAAAAAAAAACACTTTGCTATTAGGTCCCCACCTCACTTATTTGTTTAAGCCCCAGGGAGGGGCTTAGCACACAGTGCTAGTGAAAGTGTATATAGTCTTGGAATGGGTGGAAAGAAATGCGACGGAGCAGAGGCAAACACTCATTTCAAATCACCAATTCAAATAACCAGTTAATTCCAAAGGACCGTTTGCACAAACGAATGCACTTAAGTCTCATTAAGGCTAAACATGCACACATTATTCACTCACAGAAGCCAAGTTTTGTTATGATACCAGGTAACTGAGCTGGCTAAAACACAGAACTAAAAACAAGGCTGATAATAAATAAAACAGTGACACAGCCTTTAATGTCTTATAGCCTATTTATGAGCAGATACTGACTCATTCCTGTCACGGAGCTCCAGACATAAGTTTCCTAATGCCATCTCTGTAGCTAGGGTGCAGCTGCTTTTTGTTTCTTTCGGCTCTGCCTCCAGTTCGCAGAACAAGGTAACGTCACAGTACACCACGATTCCACCATACGTGGGGCAAATTTCTTGTTTTTAAAGGATCAATACTTGGCCCCTGATCAACCGATTGAAAGGTTGTATACAAGTGCACTAGGACGGGGTATAATGAATGTGTCAAAAGGGGGACAGAGCCTTGGAGGAGAAGTAGCACAAACTTTCAGCCATAAAAAGAAAAACAGAACTTAGAACAAACAATAGTGTGTTTGCTGACGCTGATGGTAAAACAATTCACAATTAGATCGTTTTCCCGCACCATTCATTCTTACTCTTTTTAATTTGAACAAAGTGGATACAGATCATCTATGAGATGCGAGACTGAGTAGCTTTTAGAGAGAGTGCAAAATCATCACTAACCGCTTAGAGAGATGGATCGAGTGAAGTGGTTTTTGGCTGCCATATGCTGGAGACACTCATCTCTGATATTGAAGAGGAGGTAGCAGTCAGGGCAAGCAAAGCAGACAATCAGCTGGCAGGTCTGAGAACCGACATGGCCACTGGCATCTGAAGAGGACAACTGCAAAAACAACCAAACATTCATTTTTAGATCAGAGGTCCCGTACCACCCCAGAATAAATAAACTGTACAACTTCATACATTGTAGACATAACAGTACTTTACACAAACAGCAAGAAAGATTATGAGCCGAAAACAAAATCCTTCTCATTTGAACAAGACTCCTATTTTGCCACTTCAATAAATAGCTAGGGGCTATTGAATTTTAACTGAATTTTGAATTTGTCCTTAAGAGACAACACAATGTTCACATATGTACTGTAATGCCTACAACACACTAGAACATATAATCGTTGTAAGATCTAATCTGTGCATACAAATATTTTACAAAGGAGGCCAAAGGTCTTCAGTGCATCATGCACGCCCACGTTTGCTTCCAAAAAGACAAAAACAAAAACCTTTGAGTCCATGTGTTCCCTCCATTGCTGTTTGGTGTCAAAGTACCGACCGCAGGCCACACAGGCAAAGAAAGGTGTGGAGTTGCCCTTAAGGGTGATCGTGGGGTCACACGGAGAGTGGTCAAATCTATATATATATATATAATACAAAACAACACAAGAAAACTAAGCTTATTCAAAAACAAACATTTTTACAGTATGGAATTTTCATATGAGTAACTCACATCCTCTACCTATCAAAGCTTAAATCTGGAACATAAGCATTCATAAGGGTGTAATTGATACGCTCAGCTTACAATTCAACTAATTTCACAACACTGAGCTCACAATTCAAGATTTTCATGATATTTTTAATTAAATTTGAATAAGGAAAAATGACAGCATTCAGTTGCGGCATAATGTACTAATAAAACTGGGAAGGAACGGTGTGCTGTGAGACAAACAAGCACGACTGGGTTGTTTATTGTTTGTTCCCAAATTTTCATATTTAAACACTGCAGTTGCACTGGGTATCATAATTAATCCAATGCTCACTGTCACTTTTTTGCACTGCAGTATCACAATGTTCCAGGGCATTGTTACAACCTTACAAGCATATCACCCAGACTTTGGCTGGAATCTCACAGCTTCATGGAGATCACCAATGACAGTTCTCCTAATAGTCCTATGACCTTCCAAACCTAGGACAGGTCTGTGACTGGCTAGCAACCATCTCAGTGTGTTCATTCCAAAAAAGACTAGGGAATCCTAAGGTGGTCACATGCTGACACCATACTGAAACGTAACAGAAAGGTGGTACATGGTTGATTTGCTCTCTATCAGTGACAGACAATGTCTCAACATATATAGAAACAACAGGTATATACTACTGATTACTTTTATAATACAGTAACCACCCACTTTATCATGGATCAGCAGTCGCGGTTTCAGTCCAATGCGCATATTTTCTGAGAACCGAACTCATAATTGTTCGCTGAAACCCACGCACTAACACGGAAACTGCAGATATCCTCTGCACGAAAAAGCTGTGACGCCCGGGCCTCGTCTGCCACGCCCCCTCATCCCCCGTGCTGGGTTGCTAACCTGCACGAGGACGAGGGGGCATGGCGGATGAGACCTGGACGTCACAGCTTTTTTCATGGCAATCTATACATTTTCATACATTTAAGTGCTAAATTATTAAGAAAAATGCAATTTACTAATTTTGTAACATAAATAATGTAAATTCAGCCACATTTCCATATACAAAATAACTAGACATCTTTTGGTACTGTCCAGAGAACGCGTCTTGGGATGGTGAAATACCGCTGTACTCAGAGGCGGGAGGGTTGAAAGTAGCCAATCCGAGAACGTTATTTATTTCTCCTCGCTGCCGATTGGCTGGTGCCCTTAGAATTTTCCCCCGTGGAGCGTCTCGAGTGTTCTTGTGTTTTTCATTTTGTTCTTCTTAAAGCCCTGTATTTTTATTACTGTAAATTAAATGAATTTATTACTGTATTTACCTGCTTATACCAAAGAAAACGACAGCGCATACCAAAGAAAACGCCCGTGCATGTATTACAGTACATTCTATACAGGGGTAACATCAGTATTTTACATTCTAGCACTGAGGAAGTTCAGTGTAAACTGTACAGAACAAATACAGGTTTTTAAATTGTACATTTTGTTTCAGGGTAATGTAATAAGTTGAGTTTAAAATGAAATTAAAAAGTGTTTTGGGAGCATACTTAGGGTTTACACTATAAATTTTTTTTTTGCCACATCACAACAACGCGTTTTTCACTATACGTGGGTGCTCTTGGAACGTAACCCCCGCGAAAAGCAGGGGGTTACTGTATATGGTTTTAATGTTTTCTGTAAAGAGCTTTCTTAACTGGGCTCTTGACAAAGTCAATTACAAAAACTATATACAATGTACATAAATACTGACCTCTTAAGGTGACCCTCAAGGAGAGGAACATTGTCATAAACTCTGCCACAGTTAATCACAGGGCAGGTTTGTGGGGAGGATCTGAATGAGGGAGCAGGACCAGATCTGCGGCTCCAGCTTGTCCCAGTGTTGATGACACCAGGCTTTAATCCTGAGGATCAACATACATTTAATAATCTACTGAACTGAAATCAGAGCAGAATTTAGGAAAGTAGAATTCTCATGTTTCCACAACTTACTTCATGTACTTATAGGGACATATCCCCTCTATACAAACTTTCTACAATGTATGTTCATAATATGTAAAAATCAACCTGGCATTTTCAGCCAGATGTCCACACAGCGTTTGGCGTCGTTACTCTCCCCACTGCTGCACCGACTGACTGCCAACTCATGACGGCCATGAGCTTGCAGCGAAATCATCTTCTCCTACGAAGCAAATGCAAGGTTAAAAAACACACACACACACACACACACACACACACGATTGTTAGACACAGAATATTCTCAAAGACTATTCTGAATATACTAACAGAATATTCTCAAAGAAGCAACAAACCTTAAAGGCTTTGCACTTTTGTGCTCGCTCTTGCTTCTCCACAGCAACCTGACGAGCCAGTCTGTCCAAGGTGGACGCAGCATGGGCCTTCTGTCTGTCGACTTCATCCTCAATCTAGTTTGAAAAAAAGAAAAAAAAGAAAATTAATGCTTAGCACAGATGTGGGTTACTTAAATATGACACAGGTTTCCAAAACCGTACAGCTTTCTAAAAAAGGTACTGTTGAGTGGACTGGTTGGGTAGGGCAATCACTGATCTACAGAAGGTTTTTTGACCTCACCTTGCAAACACCTGCATCCTCCTCTCCTTCACTTAGGAGGTCTATGCATTCCAGGACTGGTCTGAGGGGTCCTTCCTGAAAAGAATGTTAGACTTTTAAAGGCACACTTTAGTCGTAATTTCCTCATGACCTAAAAGATCAACACATTCAGCTGACTTTTGAGTGCAAAATAACAGAAATGCCTTTTCAGACTTGACACTCACGGACACAAACTCAACGTCTTCATCCTCAGCATCCTCAATGTCTGCTGGGGAGGACATTTCTAGCAAGTTAGTCTCTCTTAGACCTGTTAAAAAACAAGAGTAACTGAAGTTCTGGCAGTAAACATCATCAACAGTGAACAAATCAGGTGCAGAGATTGAAAATAATATGCTAGTTGAAAACATTACTGAAAAAATAGTTTATATTCAGTATTTTTCACAGAACTAGAAACACCTCAGCTCGTAAATGCCTCTCTTTTCAATAAAAGCTGCATTTTAATGTGAATGAGTGTTTTTGCTATAAAACAACTGCTGTTTTGGACACTTCAGTTGCTCTGCAACTCGGCTAACTAATGTTAGCAAGCTAGCTCACCTGTTTCAGCGTCTAGCTAAAATAAACATCGTCATATTAACACTGCCACACGATAACAAAGAAGGTTTTGACACCTTAAAGGTAGCAATATCGTCTTCAGCTGTCAAAAAACGAAACGCAGCCCTAACTGAATTTCCACCACACTCCTGCAACTCCAAAACATACCGCCTGATCTGGAGCAAACTGACTGAAGCAAACAGCTTTTCAAAATAAAAGCCATTTTCAGCCTCTCACACAGGCTCTCATTCATTTCAGGGGACAAAACTAAACATTTTAAGTGGCAAAAAGCATAATACATTTTTATGTGGTTAATGTTTGAGCTGTGTAAGTACGGCTTCCTATTTAGTTCATAATACAAAACTCAGAGACAAAATTCATACCGTAAATTCATACTTAAAAAAAACTGCTTTCCTGCAAACTTCCATAAAATGTAATAACTTTTCTAAAATGTCTATGCACCAGCAGGCAGGGCAAATAAGCTGGCCTGGAATAAGACATAATTATTCTCTAAAGATACTAATATCGCACCCCTGAGGACAGCATCCTAGTGACAGTGTTTATGACAGTTTTGTGAGTGACTGTGTGAAGGGCAGCTCCCCCAGGTTATGATGACACTACAAAAGTTCACTTGCTGTTGACATTTTGTTAATTTGCTGTTGAAGTTTGTAGACTGCCCACCAAATTTTGTAGATTGACTTTATGCAACTCTACAAATATATATATATATATATATATATATATATTTGCAAAACCACAAAGTAACTTTGGTTAATCACATTGTTTGGAAAACTGAGTGCAATTTCACTAGCCATACCCAGGCCTGATTACTGCCAGACCTGCTGAACCATGAATCAGAATCAGAATCAGAAAACTTTATTTATCCCGGAGGAAATTGTTTATGTGACTGCCACAGACACAGAGCGACACAAAACACCAGAATAGTGTAAAATAAAAGTAAGATAAAAGTACTACAATTAAATTAAATTAAATAAGTCTAATATAAGTCTAGATAAAATCTAATAAAAGTCTGAATAAAAAATAAAATTAAATAAAGTGAGATAAGTAAAAATAAATAAAAATAAAAATATAAATCAGTGGAAAGATAAACAACCATAATGTGAATATGAGTAGTGATACTGCACACAGAGTAGTAATATTGCACATGGATATTACAGTAATGAAGTGATTTAGCGCCATAAGGAGGACAGCACACAATATTGCACATGAGATCACTTAAAAAGAAGGTTAAAAGATCCCAGAAAAGGAAGACATCATGCCACGATCTAAAGAAATTGAGGAACAGATGAGAAACAAAGTAATTGACATCAGTCTGTCTGGAAAAGGTTACAAAGTCATTTCTAAGGCTTTGGGACTCCAACGAACCACAGTGAGAGCCAATATTCACAAATGGAGAAAACATGGAGCAGTGATGAACCTTCCTAGAAGTGGCCGGCCTACAAAGAGCGCAGCGACGACTCACCCAAGAGGTCACAGAAGAACCTTGCCTCAGTTAAGGTCAGTATTCATGACTCAACCATAGGAAAGAGATTGGGCAAAAATGGCATGCATGGCAAGTTCCAAGGTGAAAACCACTGCTGACCAAAAAGAACACAAAGGCTTGTCTCACTT
>JBBIGA010000146.1:8491518-8510018 GCA_037576975.1 Alestes dentex
TGTATAGAAGAGCGGTAAAATGAGATAACCCTGTATTAGTACCACAGGTGGGGAATTTGCAGTATTACAGCAGCAAAGTGGACAGAACAAAAGAAGAAAGTAGAAGCAGCACAATCAATAGAATAAAACAGTACAACATAACAGTATAAAAAGAACACTGTACAAATATTATATAAATATAAATATATAGGTTTGTACATATACAGTATATACATATGTGTATTATATGTATGTATATGTATGTAACTGTATAGTGTATACGTATTTGTACAATATATATGTATACACTCGCTGTCGCAGATCCGGACACACGTGTATGTGTGAAGGAATTATTTGAAGTATGGAAGTCCTCTGTCCGTCAGCGCTGTCGTGTGCGCTGATTGGTCGCTGGGTGCGCGGTGGGCGTGGCATGGTCTGAGGGGTGTGGTCTGTGTAGGTTGGAGGGTTTCTGCTGTCGGAGCTCCATTATCCGCCACTAAACAGCAGACTCACCACAGACCCCCGGACATGGCCCACCACACACCGGCCGGGTACGTGCTCGCTGACGAGAGGGACTATCTGCAGGCCTATGAGGATGTTCTCGAAAAATACAAAGGTAAATGTTGTTTGGTGGTTTCGGGTGTGTGTGGTCGGGGGAGGGGGGGAGGGTCTCCGTGGACCACCGGCTGAAACGGGTTGACAGCGCTCTGACAGCGGTGGGTTGTGCTGAAGCGAGCACGGTCAGTCATTTCGTGTTCGGATAAACGTCAGCCTCTTAACAGGGCCATTCCGTATAATGATTTTAAAACTAAATGTCACGTGCTGATTTTTGCCCCGTGCTTTAGTAGGTGAAGTGAAAACACTGTAATTTAAAAAAAGAATAATAATACTCTATATGGACCAGGACTTTGACAGCCTAACCTTACAGGCTGCCTCTGTTCTGTACAACGCCCTTAGCAAGGGACAGGATGACTGTGCCTTTTACTAGAAAGCAGATTCTTTTAATATTATAAAGCAAGACTGCTGATCTAATGTTCCTTCTTTTATTAGTTACAGTGGAATAAGCTATTTAAGACAGAAGCACAGATAATGCATGCATCCCTGGCTGTAAACCCTTGTAAAGGTTAGGCCATCCTGCTGAGTGTCACATCCATTCAGTCAGCCTTGGTTTACTCACTCGCCGTGCACATGCACTCAAAAGGGAAATATGATTTGAATGCTGTCTGACTCATTTGTGCAGGCTGAGGAGGAAGCTAAAGCATGTGTATAGCATGCTCGGCGCACAACTACCTCATCTGGTTTTGATGGCTTTATTGGGATGGGATGATGAGGTGGTACAAATAGGAGGGTTGGGTTCCTCGACCAGCCTTTAAATGAAGCCTGACCAAGTGCCAGATATGTTGACGTCATCTTGTAGTTGCAGTTGGTTTCAGAGTTTATTAGCTACATTTATGTTCAAAATCTGTGATTGTACTTTTCTGTCCTGAGCTCCATGTGTCTAGCATAAACACTGTTGGATTTTCTTTCAGCTGTTGAGCATCATAAGCAATAGATAAGCAATGTCAGCTGTGGTGAGGCTTAGGGCCTGATGGAGTCATATGAGTAGGCATACTTTGAAATGATGACTTTTAGTGTCTAGGGGCGGAAATAATAACAAATAAGCTGTTGACGATGATCAACAAATCCCCTGGACGTTGTACAGAGAAAGAATGTAACTGGATGAAGTGTAGCTTATTATGACTCAAGGATCAAGCGTTAATCTAGTGAATACTTATGCATGGCACGTCACATAACCCTGTTTAATGTAGATATATCTGTTGAAGGTGTGGAATCTAACAGTTGGGCCAAATTTGGCCAGTAGTAGACCCAGCTTATCAGGTCTGTCCATTATTATACTGGATAGGAGGCAGCAATGTTTCCTCAAGCTTTCCGTAATCATACGACATTTGGCGATGAATGTGTTGCCAGCAAGCTCTGAAAAAGATCTTTCATAAATATGTCTCAGTTAATAATGACTCTGTTTGAACAGCAAAGAGAAAAAAGACCTACTTCTTCTAGAGAAAGAATCCTGACTACTGGTTTGTTCTTTACACGTCTTGAAATGCACAATGGTCACTGTTTTCTGTCATGACATATTTCCCGTGACTTTGATAGCAGACTTTAGGTTCAAAAGTTCAAACCTTTTCTGTCAGAAATCTACCAGGACCATCACGGTCACGAAACTGTAGCTGTCAGTTGATTGCCGTGTTAATAATTTGTTGTTCATTGAATACAGCTGTTAAAGTTTGGGCCCATTTGGCTGAAATCAACAAACATTACTCACTGGTTTCCACTAATAGTGTCATAGTACCAAGTCACAAGTTTTGTTTTTTTTTGTAAGACCCCCGATATGTCTCAATAAAATGTATTTTTTTGTTTTATTTACCTATTGGATAAAGACAACGTGAGAGGATCCAAGGAAAGTAGTGAATTGGGAATTTTTCAAACCAGTATTGTGACTATTTAAATAATACTTTCTCATACTTTTGTATGGCCTCGACAACCAAGGGTGTGTGTTTGGCAAAAAGACCACACTAAATCAAATTAAACCAACTTAATCATGCTCTTTGTAATGAATCAGGCAGTTTCTCAGTGTTGTGTGATATCCATTATGTGCTCAAAAAAGTAAATTATGATGTTGTGACAATATTTTTCACAGTGCTTTTTAGCTCAAATCTTGAAAGTTGAACACAATGCTCTAACTCTTGCTGCAGATGATTAAAACTATAATTAAAACTGTGATTTGAAAATTGCATGCTTTTAATTGCTGAGATTGATTGACTCACATTAATGTCACAAAGTTGGAAATGTATAATATTAGCACTTCCCGTTTGAGGACTGGAGTCATAAGGCAGTGTATGATGCCCCCTAAGGACTGGAAAGACTGATTCACTGGTCTTGGTGCTTTCAGTTAATAAGAATGCAGGGTTGGGTATAGCAACAGGTTTTTGCCATTTTGCTTTCTTTGGATCAATATCTTTTGTTTTGTCAACAATCCTTGCCCCATGTTTATCTCTTGGAATGCACTGTGTCACAACTTTGCTATTTATATTGCAGTTCTGTTTGCAGTTTTGTCATGATTGATTAATCTGTGTGGAAACACTATGTGAGAGTGTGGTGTGACACACTGTGACGCAAACCTGATTCCACACTCAGGTACATGGTGAACATATTTCGTCCTGTATCTGTGTAGACCAGTTTTGACACCTCTTCGCATTTTCAGAATATCAAAACAATCTGCCTTCTTTATTAAGCAGTCTGCAGGAAGTGGCAGGAACTGTGGACAATGGCACTGACGGAATGAATGTCCAGAGATCCAGAATCCCTAATGTCCAGTAATGTCCAGTTCTGTGAGGGACTACAGTAACAGTGGAACAGCTGTTCTTCAGACAAAAGAGCTTCAGATTAGCTCGTTTTCCCATGAATATAAAAGGCTTCTCTTGCATGCGTACCATTTCAGACTGAGTGTGTAGAGGGTGAGAGAGTTCAACAGAATTTAGTATCTCATGTTCCCTGTGGTGTAACACTATGGATGTTGGAGAAAATACCCTTATACTTGGGTATTAAGGGTAATTTTATTGAAACAAGAGAAGAGAGGTGTTTAAGTAGTCTCTAGTTGTTTTGTCCAAATCTCTTTCCTGATTTTTTTAACTGGAGTGAAGTGTACATATACAATAGGTTTATATACTTAAGGTTTTGAATGCTCTCCGGGCGTTCACTGTGGACATTGCTTAGGACCATGAATGGATGGTGCACCAAAAAGCCCCCTGATAGGTGAGGAGGGTGAATTATAACCTTATTGTGGCTTTTTACACAGCAGATCCCTCCACCCAAGAAGGCCAAGATTTATTGTGTGTGGGCGTGTCTCGTTTTTCACGCCCGATTGATTGGGTGTCCTTTCTAAGGGTTCATTCTTTCATGACATTCCGGTGTCCAAGGTCGTTGTAACACTGTCATCATATGGACAGCAAAAGACGGTGAACTGCTCTTTTGTGAATGGAGATGCAGTTTAGTTTGCTGAAAGTTAAAGAGCCCATTTCTTGCATTTTTGTTGTATTTTACTTTTCCTATTTAAGTCAATGTGGGATACTTTTGTGGTACCAAATACAGAAGTAATTTGCCATGACCGTGTTCCATCTCCCTTCAGCCAAATTGGCTGTTTTTACTACTTTTGTGCTACACACATGTAAATTAGATATTCTTGTGCTCATTAACAGGGGCTCAGTGACCAATATTGACTGGTCACTCGTGTCCAATCATAGACTTTCAATATCTGGTATTTGTAAGCACATATTATTAGCAAAGGCATTTAAAACATAACAGCAAATCTTACTATATAGAAATGAAGTCAGTAATGGCTAGGCATCCGCACCATCTCATGCAATGCTTTTCATGGCCATTGAAAAGAGCAGAGATGCCTGAGAAAGTAAATGCGTGGGAACATTTTAAATTATTGGATGACAGTAAAATTCTCAGGGCAAGATTTTTGGTAAGATATTGATATAAAGGCATGACAAATTTGATGAATCATATAAAATTAGGTGAGGGCCAGGTGTAACCAGGATCTCAGATCCACACACTGGTTTCTTTGTTCAGGGAGTGGATAAGGATGTGTGTTGCCTTACGTTCAAAACTTCTCAGTCCTAACATCAACTCTTTATACTATATTTAAGTTCAGCTCCCTCTCACTCCTGCTTATCATGATAAGACAAACTGTGGACTGCCTAAATAAAATAACTGAATAAAATTATCAAAAGCAATGATCTGTAAATAAAACCCTAATGGTGATAAATAAAAAGACTATTTTAATTGGTTACATTCTAACATCTGTATGACTAATGAAACCTATATTTTAACAAAAGGCTACAATTATGCATTCTATGGCAACATACAGCACGCAAGCTTGGGCTGACTGTTGATACTTGCTAATTGTTGTTGTCTCCTGGAAAAAGAGGAACTGCAGCGATTGAGAAATCATGGTTAATTATTATACAGTATGTATGAAAAAATGAGTACTCAAGTACTTGTTTAAATATTTAAGGTCTAAAAAATGCTAGTCCTACAGATAGCCATGTGAAGTAATTCACAATGCAATTCAACTGTCATTGCTTGTTCCTGGTGTTTTGGGATATTATAATACAGCAATGTTGTTATTGCGAGAAATCATTATGACAAACAAATTCCTTGTTCTGATGAGTTCAGCAGCCTCAAAATAAATTATTCCTTCATTAAAGGTGATTTTTAGCTTTTCATGTTTTATACAGTATGTTAATCTCTCAACTGAGCACAGTGTAGGCTCCCAAAAATAGATGGTGCTACCCGGAATGTGTAATGTCAGACCTGTAAGAAGGCCACAGTTCAGAAATACTGTGACTGTCATGACACTGGGCTTGTGGAACGCTGGCCTAGGGCTCTGCAGGCACATGACCCTTTGAGCCTCTCAGACCCTGAGTGCAAACTTGTTTTCTATCTTTATATGGTGAATAACAACTTTGTCCTGAACCATATTAAGTTCTGTTGATGTGTGAAGTTGCTAAGCTACAATTCAGTTTGATCAGCTGATCGGGTTTCATTTCATACTCTTTAAATTCATTGTTTATTTGGTTATTTTCAGTGTTCCTTGGGGGACATAGGACATTCATGGGTTTTAGCTCTCAAGATTCATTGCTTTCTTTCAGTGTAGAATGACCTCTTACTTACTTTCCCTGAAACTGCTAATGTTGGTCTATGTAATTAGACCCAGACAGAACCAATTAGAATATGATCATCGTTATATAATGCTAACTGCACCCTGGTTGTTTTCATTCACTGTTTGTAAATTGAGAGGACTGTTCATTTAAAGGGGGATCTAATGTAAAAACTGAAGTTTCCTCACTTAAATGAAACAAAAAAGTTTATTTATAGCATGTAAACATTGTTAAACATTGAAATATCCCATTCGCTTCCCTTGTCTATGTGGTCCACATATGGAATTAAGCTGCAAAAGCTGTCCATTTTGAATAACCTGTTTTTGTGATGTCACAAAATGTAACACACTACCTATATCCATCTATTCAGCCTATAGCAGTTTAACCCCGTCCATTCTTAAAGAGTGTTCCAGTAACAAGTACAGCTTGTTTAATTTTAAGGGACAGAAATAAGTTGGAAAATGGTCATGTGAAACCAAAGTCCTTGTAGTACCCAAAATCGAAGAGATTTTATAAGTGCACATCAAGGGGAAAATTAAAACGCAGATGCAGGCCCTTTAACACCAATAGTGAAATGTTTAGTTACTTTTAATGCCTTGCTATACAGTCTACATCTTATTCATTGTATTTTGGTGATATAGTGCTACTTTAGTTCTGACAGAATCACTATTGAGTAAAAAGCAAGAAAAGCAGTGCTTGATAGTAACCAGCCATTCATACAGATGACCATCTAACTGATCCTTCACCGAGTACATTCATCTGGATACATCAAGTTAGAGACACATACAGGGGGTCCTCGGGTTACGACAGTCTCATCATACGACGTTTATGCAGTATATGCAAGAATATGCAGTAATATGCGTATGTGTGAGGGAGTTTTCCTTTTCCCTATTCTGTGGCTTAGTTGTGTTTTTATGTTCTATATTGTGATTTTATTACTGTATAAGGATAGACAAGGCTGCGGTGTGTTTCGACACCAAAATTCGGGTTACATCGCTGTCATAGGAACGGATCTGTGTCGAGGACCCCCTGTATTTCTTTTTCTATCTGACAAATATGTCTTATACGTCTCAAATATTCTTATTACGTATTTCTCAGAGTCAGGTTAACTCAGACTCAGTCTAACTGTGTCTGTTGACGAGCATGTTTGCTTGCCATATATTTAGTGCCAGACACAGATTTGGCAGTTGCTATAGCGAGGCACATGCCTTTGTTATTATTGGTTTCACACCAGTGTGTGTTTGTCATGTATCATATGCAGTATCATAAACATGGAGATCATGAAGAGATTTATATCTACAACAAAAAACAAAAACATTCTTCTCATTCTTTTCCGGACGGGTAAACACTGACACAGAATTCCGGAAGCAGGTTGAGCGTGTTATTGTGGTTTTAGCCATGAGAGGCATGAACGCATGCGTTTTTCTGCACAGTCACTGTCTTTGTGCTCTTCTTCCCCAGAGCTCTCCTTCTCCTCCTCCTCCTCTTGTCTCTTCTACCCCTCCTCCACTGGCCCAGCCTCTGCCTCAGACTGTTAGCCAGCAGCCTGTAACGACCAATTTGTGTCCATGCTATCTCAAAGGACGCTTTTGTGTCTCACAGAGAAGAATTCAGAACAGAGACAAATGCCCAAACATCACTGATACTTGAGCACGCAGTATATCGTCAGATGATATATTACACTCATAAATTGGAAAATATTATTATTATTAATGTTATTATAGGAATTACAACTGATAATTTAGGGCCCTACACTTAGGCCTGTCACAATCAAGACTAATTGCCAAATTAATCATTGCAATCAGTGATTTGTCTGTTTATCCTGCTGATTTGCTGTGGTGCTTACTAGCTATGTAAAGATTTCAGAAAGGGGTTCTTTGGAGCAGAGCCCAATTCAAATCAATGGCTAGACTCATCTGTATCCTTGAACCATACACTATTGTGTATTTTTAGCTGGTGTCATACACTGACACACATGTCAAACTGGTGCTGGGTTTCTCCACATCCATGATGATAATTTGATTACCATGTAATTACCATCTGCGCTGGCTTCTGATATTACTGAATCATTTATAACGTGCCAGATTGTTGGCATTTTGGTTTCCAAACAAATGAATGTGGAAAGCCACTGGATTTGACAGTTGGCTGCAAATAAGTAGCAATAGTGTGGAAGCAGGTCTCAGGATATTCAGGGCAGGATACCAAACTGGGTGTGGTGAATGGTGGAGGAGAGTGTCCGTCATGTTAAGAAAAGATAAGATTAGATAAGATCGTAAGATAATATTTGTCCCACAGGTGGGAAATTTGCATTGTTACAGCAGCAGTGGACAGAACATGAAAACAAAGTCGAGACAGCAACACAATAGAATAAAGGCTATACAAAATAACAGTATAATATTAAAAAACCCACTGACAAAATCGGCAAGCTGTATTCAGGATAGCATGTCTGTTTCGTAACTGTTTTTTAATTTGCATGTGAATTTGGTATCATCCACAAAAAGATGTGTGATTACTGGTCACTGTTACTGTTGATTCAGAAATTCTGCCTCTGTGCATTGGTGATTGTGATCTTTTGTTCATGTTTCCTATAGTGAACGTGGACTGTGCGTGTACGCTTAGCTGAGGGAGTAGAATGGAGAGCTGCTGGGGTGTGGCGGTGGAGGCTAATGCCGATATGGCCGGAGGAAAGCTGAGCCATTAACTGCGGCCGCCTCATAGAATCCCATTATATGCACTGACTGATGCTGCGGTACAGGCTATCTGGGTCCATGGTGAGAGGTTAAGAGGGGATGAGGAGAAGGGAAACAAAATTCACTGCTGTAGGCACAAATCTTTCCGACAGATTGACTCGTATGACCCTGTTGAGGACCTTACATAATCTCTTACACAGTCAGTTGAAGAAGCCTGCCATGAGCCACGTAACAGGACAAGATGAGAGAGCTGAATTAATATACCAGTCGTATTTGTCTCAACTCTATGAACAAATATGAAATGTCTTTTAAAGCTGGCTATGTGTGTGTGATCATACAAAAAAGATCATTCTTTGGAAATATAGTAAAATATAGGCTTTATTTTGGAATATATAGGGACTGTGTTTGTAATAGGACTGTGGTTGCACAGCTGATTTCATCAATCAGAGGGAAAGTCTAGATAGCTTTGGACTAAGTATATGGTTTAAGGATTCAAGTATTACATAATTGCGTGCTTTTAATGCAATTATTTAATTCTCCACAATTGTTAGATTTCAAAATGTATTACTGTTTAAATAGCAAAATATGAGTTGCATGTAATTTCATCAGTTGAGTTGAGGCAAATGGAAATAACATGCTTTTATTGAGACATGGATCTAAATATTCAGTACTGAGTAATGCATGTTCATTCATTAGCTCGTATTATTATAGCTATTGTTCTTTCATTAGAGAGGCAGAATCACTGTTGTTAGCTGTGCTTGAGGGTTTTGGCTTAAATTTTCAAACTCTTACGAGAAAGATATATTTAAGATAAGATTTTTTTTTAAAGATAAGAGTAAGATATGGTTTGCGTCATGCTAGATGTCAGTACGTCCTACTTTACCCGTTACGTAAAGACACTCACGAGGCAAGATATCAGGAATACTTTACTCACTTTAGCCTTGTCCTTTGAATTGTTACATTAACAGAAAATCCCTTTTTTGCAGGACAGTTAATCGCCAGCTAACAGTTCTTGACTGTGTCAGGCCTAGTAGTGTATATTATTCTAACAGGGGTTCATGAAGGTGTGGAAAATCAAAAGCCCATCCCTGAAACTGTAATGATTTTTATGGAGTAAGACTGTACATGCTCTAATGATCTGAAAGTGCCCACGGGAAACTGAGAAGGTTCACCTGTACAATAGCGGATTGTTCTTTCTTGATCAATAAGGCGTGTCTGCACATGTTGAAAGTGTTCAGCGGCAGTGATGTCATTTCCCTCAGTGGAGTCCAGCAGCTGTGCACGGCATGACATCAGTGCCTTGACTGGGATCACTGTCTGTGCTCGAGAACACATTCTGAACGGTTCCTTAAAAATCATTAGCCTGTAGAGCAGTCTGTATGTTGTATGTCATGCGAGTGTGACAGCTCAGTCTTCTTATTATTACTTTTGTGGGCCTTGATTCCATATGTGAGGTAAAATAATTTTCCATTGTGTGCTGGAATAAAGATAAGAGGAAAATTGAGTTCAGGCCGGCTCCTGATTTAGAGATTTTGCTGGCTCGTGAACAGGATTGAAATCCCTTCTGTAAATCTCAGCTGCAAGTGATTACTCGTGGAAAACAGTTGCAACAGGACAGGAATGTGTTGGATAACGGTTCATATGAGGATGACTCCACCACCAGTAATGAAGCAAGTGTTTGAGTATCACTGTGTGTGGCTGCAAGTGTGTGTGTGTGTGTGTGTGTGTGTGTGTGTCTGTGTGAATGTCTGTGTATGGGTGAATACATGTATTTACCAGTTGTCATAGTGATTCAGCCGTGTGTGTGTGTGTGTGTGTGTGTGTGTGTGTGCAGGCCACTCCCTGTGCTGGCCAGTTCAGCTTTGTGTGGGTGAGGTCATGTGGTTACTCATGGCTCCACCCCTCATCGCCTCGTGCATTGGAGCGTTTGACTGACTCGGCACTGCCTTCTGTATTTAATCGCAGACGGGATGCTGGAAAAAACCAAGTGTTCCAGATGTGCAGTGCTGTCAGAATCTGTCAGAGTCTGTCAGTGTCTGTCAGAGTCTGTCAGAGGGGGAAAAAATACCAAAGATTCTTTCTTAAAGTAAAATATAACTTTGTCAGTGTGGATAAGAAACTTCTGAAGAGACAGTAAATCAGTTAAATACAATGTGGTGTTCCTAAATACTGAATGAACAGTGACCTCATATTGCTACACTGCTAATATGACACAAAGAGTAGGCAGTATAAGTCTAATAAAGCTCTACAGGGATTTAAGCATCTTAATACAGGCCTCCTAGTGGCAATTTCACTGGTGGAGTAGAAATGGCCTCAGATATTTTTAGTAATCCAATCAAAAGAATTTGTAATATAATAAAAATATGTAACACACTCATCAGTAATAATATACATAGTACAACATTCTTATTTAAATTAATATTTTTTTTTAATTGTATGAAAATTGTAATTTATGCTCTTCAAAAAAAGGAAAGCTTAAAGACAGGTTTTTGCCTAAAAACAAAAGACAGTGACATATCAACTTTATCCCAAGCATCCAAGGGTTTTAGATAATGGTTTGCTTCCCAGTGTTTCAGAATGTCAAGATGGTCCATTTGAGTGTTAAGACAATTTTTTATTTGTGTCATGCTATCCAATTATTTGAAGTGTGCAAGATTATGTTGTTATATTATCACTTCACTCATTACACTTGTGTATTCAAGCAAAACAGGTTGGAAGTTTTAAATATTGCTGTGAACAGTCTGATTGAATTCTTCGCATAAGAGCCGCTCAGAGATCAACATGAACACAAGCATGTTTTCAAATAAGTTACTTTATCAAGTATAAAATAAATCATACAGCATGTGATGAAAGCTTGTGGATGATGTGGTAAAAATGAGCTGTTGCACAGTTGTGCCGCTGATGCGCCTACAATTGTCAGCATGTTATGATGGTGATTCTTGCATTGTTATTGTGATCTGCAGAATTTTAATTGTGGTCTCAGTTTTAATTGTTTTTGGCAGCCCCAATTATAGCTATATGTTGAATATTTATTCTTCAAAAATGTCAACCTCAACCCATATCCACACCATTCGACCTGGTTTAACCTTTAATCTTGTGTGGTTTCCATACAGTTACCCAAGTTCTGTTGGCAGCAGAGGCTCAGTATTGGTGGTATGTTGTGATTCCATATGCATTGCATCTCACATTCCCTATTTCACATCCTTTCCAGTTCAGTTCTGCAGCATGTTTTTGGTCATTTCATCCCTAGTACATGGAAGTGTATTGTATTGGAAATCTAAGCCCTGTAACCTCTGCTGTAATGCTCCCAGCTGAAGCTGTACTGAGAGCCTGAATGACTGATAGAGATAAGTGGCTGTGTGCTAATGGCTGAGACAGAAATCAATATGCACCACAATCCTCTGGCCCCACCCTGCCTTCAGAGCTGGGTATTGAACGTAGAACATTATCACACGATTATCTTCTAAATCATGTCTAGCTAATAGGTTTCTCTCCAGCTCCTTGCCTGTCTGTGTGCCTGCCTGGTTTGTTGGAGCTGAGTTCCGGGTAGCTACTGTTAGGGTACAGGTAGTCTTGCAAGCCTGACAGCTGTCATTGTCAGAGTATCTGTTGAGATTAATAGCTTACTGGGACGCCTCACTTCCTCACATCCTCACATGGGGCAGTGCTTTGGGGCACCTGGCGGCCTGGTGTTTAGGGAGTTGCCCCATGATCGGAAGGTTGTAGGTTTGGATCCCTGGACTGCTAGTGGCACCACTGAGGTACCCTTGAGCAAGCTCCCCGGGCACTGCATCGCTGGCTGCCTGCTGCTCTACTTGTTGAATGGGTTAAAAGCAGAGAAAGAATTTCACCTTGTTCACCCTGTGTGCTGTGCTGTGGTGTGTTTATGCGTGACTATAAGGGCTACTTTACTTTACAAACATGTTACAGTATAGTGACTGTGTCTTGATCTCAGAAAAACTCACTTTGTCATCTTGCACACAGTTGGCAACTCTAGTTGGAAGTATATGCACATGGTTGTGCAAATCAGAATAAAACCGACAGTCGTGTCCAGCTCAGTGTGCAGTGGATATGCACAGTGCACATGTGGGCGGCGCGTCTGAGACTGGGCTGAAGTTTCTGATTACCACAAGCTGACGCAGACTGTGGTGCTTTCAGCTGCTTCTGCCTGCCTGACTTAAGCAGGTGGCTCAGAAACCCCCATTAAAGAGCCCACTCTGCCCTTAATCTTTCCTCTCCTTTGACTTTTCTACCCTAATTTAAATACATTATGTCTTTTGGACTTATACTTATGAGTTAAAAAAGGATACAAAG
The DNA here is from genome assembly GCA_037576975.1 of Alestes dentex. NCBI lineage: Eukaryota > Metazoa > Chordata > Actinopteri > Characiformes > Alestidae > Alestes > Alestes dentex. Next base: position 8,504,228 of record JBBIGA010000146.1, read on the forward strand.
TATGTATTCATAAGCATGCAGAAGGTTTAACAAATGCAGTTTATTTTCAATTATAGCCTCATTTTTTGCAAAAAATCTTCAATCCTACAATGGCCTCTCTGGTCTCTTTTTTGTCTTCCCAGACCACATCATTTCACAAGAGTTTTGATTTGTCTAAAAAGTGCAAGTTCCATATGCAAACTGCAGACGTGCATCTCTGTGCCTTTTTTATGGAGTAAAATGGAATGCAAATGATTATAGTGCTATTCATTGCTTATTGTTGTCTATGTAACTGTTGTTCCTGCCTTTTTCAGGTCCTGCAAGTCTTTTTGAGAAAGTGTTGGCTCATGTCTTACCTTCCTTATCATTATTGTGAGAGCACAATGTGAAACCTTGGTGCACCTGTCAAGGGACTATTTCTTGTGATGTTAAGAAGAGATGAAACAAAAACAATGTATAGCGAAAATAGAAATTTTGGAATACTTTTGGCTTGTATATTTTCACGTTTACTTCATCCAGTTACTGTACTGTCCATAACTGGCAACCAGAAACCAGAGAATTTTGACTGTGTTGCGGTAGTAGGGTTGAAAGCTCTCATTTGACACAGGTTCCTTTTATTGATTTCTCAAACATTTATACCCATAAGTGCTTCAGATTCTGGAGGCGCATTGACTTCTTGTTGCTATGCTCTGCAAACATAATGGTTTCGTGTTTTAATAGGACGTTTTTAATTGATTTATTTCAGTATTTTCCCTTACTCATGCTCAGCATTGACATACATTATATGAACATACCCAGAACTAGTTTTTTTAATACTAAGATGATTATTTCATGTGTAGATTATTTAATGCGTTTTGTAAAACTATACTGCCCAGAAAGCCAGACCCATCCACCTCATCTACTCTTCAGTAATGAGGGCAGTGGTGTTCGTGCTGAAGCCTTGATCATTATTTTGATTATTCATCAAGAAATCAGTGTTAAGAAAGCAACAACAAAACTTCTCATCCAAAATATAATACAGGATAATGGTAAACAAGGAAACCCTTTAAACTGTATAGTAAAACACTGTGTAGTAAATGTGCTAAACCAGGTTCTAACTGTAACCAATAAGTAAATGCATAATTCTGTGCATCAGTTGCTGAAAAACTAAGCGTTGCTGATTCAGTGAGAAGGTACGTTTTGAGTTTTGTTTTGAATTTAGTGAAGTCAACTGAGGAGTCATCGTAATTGAAGCCTTAGGCCTTAAGGGTGTCTGGTCCTACTGTCAAGTTATTACAGGCACATATTTCTTAAACAGGCCTGTCATTTGAAGTCTCAGCCGTGTGGAATAAGAGGACTGTCACCTGCATTGTTTGTTTCTCCCATTCTACCTCTTTTCTCAACATTTTTTTCTGTCTTCATAGATACATATCTGACAGCATGCCAGCATAGCGTAACACATCAGCACACTATTCCAGCCAAATGACAGGGCAGGTTATGGTGATATGTGCTGAATAGGTGTTTACATGATCAGAGAACAAGATTAATTCCTGTATCTGTTTACAAAGGTTTGCTGCACCAGTTCTGAATGACTGGGTGTTTGAGTATTGCTACACTCACATTTTCAGAGCCGCACTCTTTTCTAAAAGATGACGTCATGTGAACACTGCAGTCTGCCAGTGCCCTTTTTGTGACAGGGTGTACTTGTCATGCTGTTTTATGTCTGACTTTATTTTGAGTCAGGGCTGCAGTTGGCACTAGCACGGAGAGGAAGAAAGAGAGAGGGCCCTCTGTTCTACTTCTGGAAATTGTGTTGCAAATTAAACTCCCCTCTTGGTTCCAAAGTATGCATTTTGTTTTTGAGGCAATAATCATTTAAATCTGTAACTTTGTCTTTAGTCCATTAAAAGCTCTTGAATTGTTTGAAAGGCAAAATAATCTCATGAGCCTTTAATTTGTATTTTGCCAAGGCCTTTTAGCTGGACAAGAATATCCACCCCTATTGTTTTTCAGCATTTCACTGATAGAATATTCCTTCTGATTAAGGCTGAGATCAGTGCAGATGATGACATTCTACTTTATGTTCCTATATTTGTATTTATTTAATTTAGTTTTGCATTTTCTCTCCAATTTAGCCACGAATGCCATTGTCACTGGACAGCTCAGCACGCTTGGAGGAGAACACAAACTCCTTGGCTGGCATCACGCTGAGTGATGGGTGGAGAGGGAAGCCAGTCATGCTTTCTTGGACATGGATGACTGTGGCATCCCCTGTGATTGAACTTACAGTCACAATAGTGGTGTGTCTTGCGGAAATGTGTTAAATGTTCCGTGATTCTTCATTTTGGAGGTCATTCAAATGGTCCTTTCAGAGGCAGTGATTCTCGAAACATACCTAGTCTGGCTTATGAAGCTTTATTTCAGTGCGATCTTAGAATGCTTGCGGTGGAATTGCTTTCATTTTGCGTAGTATTTCCACCAAAGAAAGTACTTTGGTATTTGTGTTCAGCAGAAACCACTTTTTCCAAACAGCACCACTTCACATTACACCACTCTGAATGACCAAGTTTACATCTCAACAATTAAAGAATCTAGAAACAACATTGGCCCGTTTGTCTCCTTTACTTAACTGCAGTTGATTGAACATTTGTTCATTAACTTCTACAGATATTCTAATCTTAAGAATAGTTTTAATGATCACATCCTTACTTTCTAACCCCATTGAGTGTGCCATGGTGACAAATGTCCTCTATGTAACGCAAACCATAATCATGTAGAGGGATTTTCACATGCCAGAAATGAAAAGGGTAGAGCGCGTGCTGTGGAGGCCGGAAGGACATCATTGAACTGGTACAAATACCTTGTAGTGGGCATGACAGGAGACCTGCACTTCACCCAATAGGCTATTTATAACCAAGCCTGTGTGGTACTCTCTAGAAAGCAACACCAACTGTCTCATCAGATCAATGGCTATCTCTGCCCTATTACAGCACCATGACCAGCTCTTCTAGCTTCTAAGGAGTAGAGATGCACTGTAGAGTTTTCTGGGCTGATAATACTAGCCATTAAGTAAAGGGCTCATAGTCATGCTATTTTGTTTAAAGAAGAGTTTGATGCAGTATGTAAACATAATTAAACTTTTACCATTCATGGAAATTACAACTAGAACAGCCTGTTTTGAATTCACTATTTTGCCACCAGAAAGGTGCATTTATGTCTACATCAATCAGCCACAAGATTAAAACCACTGTCAGGTGAAGTGAATAACAGTGGCACCTGCCAAGGGGTGAGATATGTTAGACAGCAAGTTCTTGAAAAATGGGTCAGTCTAAGGATCTGAGCCACTCTGACAGGGACAGATAGCCAAATGACTGGGTCAGAGCATCTACAAAACATCCAAGGTAGGACAACCAGTAAACTGGTGACAGGTGACAATGCCCGAGAATCACTGATGCACATGAGGAGCAAGAGCTAACCCGTCAAGACTGATCCCTCAGATGAGCAGCTGTTGTACAAATTGCTGAAAAAGTTAATGTTGGCTATGGTAGAAGACTTTACACACAGTACAAAGTGTGGATAAGACTGCAAGAACAGTTATAATTCAGATGCATGTTGAAATATCCTGTTCAGTGCCTATAATGGACACCCATGCCTCAGAACTGGACCATGGCATAATGGAAGAAAGTTACCTGGTCTGATGAATCATGTTTTCTTGTACATCACATGGACAGCTGGGTATGTGGGTGTTGCTTACTAAGGGGAAGAGATGGCAACCAGGATGCACTATGACAAGAATGCAAGCAGGTGGAGGCAGTGTGATGTTCCAGGTAACGTTCTGCTGGGAAACGTTGAGTCTTGACATTCATGTGGATGTTACACATACTACATACCTGTTTCATCCTATTGGAAATAGTCATGTAAAAATGAGATATGACTGTTACTTGTACCCTAACCCACATGAACCCTATATGTTTTCTGTAGGGAGCAGGTAGCATTTAAGATAAATGTAGGATATGAGCCCAGTAACACTCTTAAAAAGTCCTTCCAGTGACTCACTAAGTTGTGCTTAACAACTTCAGGTTATGTTTTAAACTTGACTCTACTAAAAGAGACACCGTTGCTGAAATAGACACAAAGTCCAGTGCTTTCAGCATGTTTTTGGTTACTTATATAACCCTCATCCTGTTAATCATGTGTTTGTCAGTGACCTATAGGTGAATTTCTCATGTAGCTTTAACTTTCCAATTACGGAGGTGATTTTGAAGTTGTTTCACTTACCAGTGGCTTCTTTTCTGCTTCTCTGCTTCACGGCGAGTTAAATTTCCTTCAGTGATGGCTTTTGGAAAAGGGCATGTCTGAAACTTATATCATGATGAGATAGGGTGTTAGTTTCACTGAATTTGCAGGACATGCTGGAATTGTTACTATCTGCTCATGTTCATGCTTGAAATCTTTGATCTAAATGCATTTTTTTAGACATTGAATGCATTTGAGGCATGTATTTTACATCATCTCAAGCTATATTTGGACAATAAGTTGTTGCAATAGCCACATGAATGCCAGTATCCAGGAAATCCCCACAGAACACTGCAAATAGAGCATCGCACTGTAAAACATGATCAGACCAGTCCGCTGTCTTCCATTGCCCCATAGTCCATTGTTCCTTGGGCACCCATGACCTTGTCTCTAGGTCAGCAGTTGTCTTTCCTTGGACCACTTTTTAACCCCCCCATGAGATGTTCTAGAAATGCTCTGAACCAGTTGTCTACCAGTCACCGTTTGGTTCTTGTTGAAATCTCTCAGATCCTTAAGCGGGGCCATTTTTTCTGCTTCCAACACATCAACTTTAAGAACTGACTGTTAACAGGTGCCAATGTAACAAGATCATCAGTCAGTGGTTTTAACGTTGTGGTTGATTGGTATACACTTTATGGACAAAAGTATTAGGATGCCTGCCTATTACTCCATCAGGGACTTTAATGACATTGCATTCAAATTCATTGACTTCAGTATAGGGCTTGGTTTGTTTTCGTTTATTTTAAATAAACAACAGTGTATTAACCAGTAAACACACACTCTTGCTCATATTTTCATGTATGGATGACAACAAACAACTGAAACACCTTGTGTTATTAATAGAAATTAGTAATTAATATTAGTCTTATCTAATAGAAAGTGAGATGGCAGTCTTTTGCCAACTGGAAACTTTAGTTTCTTTTTTACAAAAATAAGGCACAAGAATATTTTCACATTTTCATCGACTATGTAGTGAAAACAGCAAAGAAACTCACCGTGAAAACAGAGGCTATTTACAAGCTGCGCATATGCGTGAGCTTGTGGCAGGTAGCTACTAGCTAGTAGCCAAGTAGAGTTTTCCCCAGCTGAGTGAGTTTACCTCAAAAACACACACACAGTATAGTTTTCCCCAGCTGAGTGAGTTTACCTCACACACACACACACACACACACACACAGTATAGTTGACCTCAGCTGAGTGAGTTTACCTCACACACTCACGCAGTATAGTTTACCCCAGCTGAGTGAGTTTACCTCACACACACACACAGTAGAGTTTACCCCAGCTGAGTGAGTTTACCTCACACACACACACACACAGTATAGTTTACCCCAGCTGAGTGAGTTTACTTCACACACACACGCAGTAAAGTTTACCCCAGCTTCACCTCTAAAGATCTCCCTATACCTCTTGGCTCTTCTCATTTAAATGAAATATATTTTTCTCTGATTATACATATAATTTGGCTATTTCTCATCATTATAAGTGTTATAAAGTGTATAACTTTAAAGGGAGCGCACCAGGACGCAAGACGCCG